>BLSH010121859.1:1117514-1131785 GCA_018402905.1 Glandirana rugosa | reverse complement strand
ATTTCATAATGCATGCGTATGCATATGCGATGCATATTAGCACATTATGCTATTGTCTTGCAGTTTTTTTGTTGTTTTGCGGTGGGTTTACTACCACTTTAAACGTTACCAATAGGTCATACTCACATTTCTTCTAAAAGAGTGTCATCCACTGTCATGTTACATGCATTGTTAGTCTGCCTTTCATAATTTTGTCCCTACCTCGCTCTTTAGCTAGAGGATGCTCTGTGTAGTTAGTCCTACTTTTCTTCTCCATGCTTTAGCCTATATTCACCACATGGACTTTATTGTGCTGGAGCTAGGCACACTGTGATTTTTTAACCGATCTGACATTCATCTGTGATGATCTGCACAGGTTTTGGATTAAAGCTTTCTCTGATCTGCAAGATCTAATTTGGATCAAGTCCCTGTTTGCCAAGCTACTGGCACTGTAAGATAAATCGGAGTTCCCCACCCCCCCTCCAAGTATTAAAAGTCAACAGCTACACATACTGTAGATGTTTAATATTAGGACACTTACCTGTCCTGGAATCCTGCAATGTCGGCACCCCAGCCAATGTTACCATCTGTTGTCGGGTGCTGCCTCTGCCATTGCCGGTAAGGGAAGTGGGGACAGGGTACTTGTCAAAAACAGGTTCCCACTCCCCCTACCACCTGAAAGGTGCCAAATGTGGCACCAGAGGGGAGGAGGAATCAGATAAGCGGAAGTTCCACTTTTGGGTAGAACTCCACTTTAAGTTGTTTCACCAAAACTGGATCAGTTACAGAGATCACACTTTCATTACTAAGACTGCAGAAACAGGATTTTCACAAATAAGGAAATTAAGATGTCCATAAAAGGAATATTGAAAAGAGATTACAAGACACCAAAAATAACAGGTTGAAGCAGGATCAGCTCCTGTTCAGCAAAATTATGCCTACAAAAACATTCTACTATTTTCAACTCTGCAAGATCAGCAATGTCACGTTTGTCAGTGACCAGGTGACCAAACATGCATGTTTAGAAAAAAGTTTAGGTGATGACACAGGGAGACATGAGAGTGTGAACAATTCTGAATGTATCCTGGTACTTCATGTTCAGATATGCCTGCAACAACTTTAGAAACTGTTTTTATATGCACAGACATGCCTTCTTGAAGCACTGCTTCTGCAAAATCTGACCTGTTCTGTTAGGCCTTCCATATCTGCATAGTCTGTAATTTCATGTCAAGATGGCTTTTCCATATTGGCACTCTCTGGAACTCCCTGCCCCAATCTCCTGCTCTGTCAACCTTTAGTCAATCACTGAAAACTCACTTTTTTAGTGAAGCTTACCCCCGCGTCTACTTAAAAACTGAACTTTTACCTCCATCAACTCCTCCCCCCAGAGTTACTACCTTTGTATCACTTGCCCCTCCCTTTTAGACTGTGTAGCAGTACCCCCATAGGGGCTGCTTAGTGTTGTGGCCACCTTTCACCCTGCCCAGCCCGGCATTCACATCTCAGACACTCCAAGACAATGAACAGTCCATGAGCTTATGGGATGCCCATTAGAATTGGTAAAACTTGTTTGGAACAACTATCTACAGTCTTGTATATACACTCCATTTCTCCTCCTGCTCATCGCTTCCTCTCTAATCTTCAGGCACAGCTAGCACAAAGTGGTTAGGCCTAACACTGGCTCAGCCAGGCCTCAGACCTTTGGAGAAAAACACAAAAGAGAGGGGCGCACCGACCTAGTGCAATACCATAAGACCATTTATTACAATTAACAAGACATAAAATATACTCACAAACGGAGCAATATAGAAGACATGTAGATAATAAGTGGAAACTTCTTTCAGGGAACCAGTCTATCTCCACCTCAACAGGGGAACCAGACGGCGTCATACACCAGAGCCTGGTGTATGATGCCATCTGGTTCCCCTGTTGAGGTGGAGATAGACTGGTTCCCTGAAAGAAGTTTCCACTAATTATCTACATGTCTTCTATATTGCTCCATTTGTGAGTATATTTTATGTCTTGTTAATTGTAATAAATGGTCTTATGGTATTGCACTAGGCTGGTGCGCCCCTCTCTTTTGTGTTTTTCTTCAGTTCTTTTTGGATTCCCATGGTCCTGAGGAGGGCAGCAAGACTATCAAGTGCTGAGTGAACGTTACACCTATAAAGAATTTAACTTATGGTCTTTTCTGCTTCTGGTTGATGTATCCGAGCGCAGTAGGTGTGTTTTTTACTCAGACCTTTGCAGGCAGGGACTGCGGACCCCTATAGTGTAGAAAAACAGAAAGTCTCTGGTGCTAGCTGTCCTACAGTAACCAGTAACCCATCTTCAGGCCCTACCATCCCTCCTGGCTGCAGCTGCCATTCTCCACTGCCCATGACACCACAGTCCATGCTGCTGGTTCTGCACCCATCTCAGACTGCATCCCCAATCCTCCGGGCTGTGCATGTCACTCACCAGCCCTCCTGGCTGCGAATGATGGTTCCCTCCTGGAAACTTGCCCGGCAGTACTCTCTCCCGCTGTCATCTCTTGCACCTCCTGTGCCTCCAGTTCGAGGTACCTCCACGTTTTCTTGGAGGGCTCCATCCGCACCCAAGCCCAGGACCAAAGTCACTCCCCCAGACTGGGGAACCCCCTCAAAGGACCTGGCAGCCTCAGTACTCCATCTCCAGTACTTCCACTCGACAACTCCTCCCCAGCTGGGCTGACACTGTGTATTTGAGGGGCCTTCCCCCTGCCAATCCCCAGAACACCCCAGGCAGCTCCACTCCTCCTCTCTTTCCAGAACTTTCAAGAAAGAAGAGAGAGGTACCGGTGATGCTACCTGTGAATCATCCAGCCCTACACTGAGCCACTCCCAGCCCAGATCAGATCAAACAAACAGGCCTGGCTGCCAGCCAGGCCTGCCTAAATTTACCTACACTACAAAAATCCTACCTCTAGCACCTACCTACCTAGAGGGTGCTACAACTGTAAACTCTAACGAGCAGGGCCCACCTAGACTTTTTGTCTGGCATCAAATTTTAACTGTACTGTCTTACTTTATTTTCTGAAGTGCTGCACAAACTGTTGGCACTATATAGATCCTGTTTAATAATAATGTTAGAGAAGCAGTTAAGATCAGTGTGGAAATCCACAGTACACAGGATGTGGCAGTATAATTCTGTGATATGTCAAAGTGAGAACAGTACAGGAGAGGCTTTTCTCTTTAATTAAAGTTAGTAGCTCAACTGGAGAAAGCCTGTTTGTTATTCTACAAGAGCAGTTGAAACAGTTCTTCTTGAGTGTTGATAACATTATTGGCTATTCATTTGATGCTTTTGCAAATCTAAGCGGTAGTAAAGGCCCACATCAAAACAATGTCATGCAGTTCTGTATACACGCGGTTTTATGCTCACATTTTTAATTTGGTGATTACTGATGTTACACAGTATGCCACTTCAGTGAAATCATTCTTTGGACTCTTGGATAAACAGTTGTCTTCCTCTCAGAATCATATACTGTACATGCTCAGATTGAATAGGTCTGTTCTCAGGTTCAAGGGCATGAAAGACTGTCTAGATTTCAGTTAATTGGTGATACTAGATGCTGGAGGTAAGATTACTGCGTACCATCTTGGTTCCACCGAAGACCAATCAAAACAATTGCATAGAGATCTACAGCACTGCTTGGAACAATTGCTAAATCAGCTAGATATGACAATAAAGCTGTGAGTGAGGCCAAAATCTGCTTTATGTTTAAATACAATATGAAATCTTACTTATCTCATTCCTGGCTTTGCTGTTAGTCCAGTTTCAGAAAGTCTGCAAACATGTGGATTAGATGATTTACATGCATAGTGAATACTGGAAATTGACAAAGACCTAATGATGATGTTCAGGGATTCATTTTTAAATCTAACTACACTGGTGGATTGATTTGTCACAGTGGCAAGCAGTACCCTTCTGGGGCATTCTGCTAATGCTGCAATTAAAAGCCATTCACCTCAGAAAAGGCCTACAAGGGAAAAAAGAATGCATAGAGAACTGTCCCTGGATAAACCCTTTTCTAACCCCCTTGAATGGTTTCAATATCAGGTTTTCTATGTAGTCATTGATCAGGTGACAACCAGATGGGAATACAAATTCTCAAATAATGAAACTTTGATCCGTGATATGTCCTATTTAGACCCCAAATGGTTTGGTCAGATCAGACAAATGACTTTCCAACAAAAGTGTAGCAGAGTTGGCTGTAACTGATATTGTTCAACTTAAGGTTGAACTTTTTAGTTGCAAAGAAAATTATCCAGTCCTAAAGAAACCATGCCTTCCTCCAAATCTCATTTATGAATTAGTTGATAATGAAGACCTCACTGATGTGAAATGTTTAGCATGTGAGAACTGTCTTATTTGTTACTATAGGATATTGTATGACTATGACTTGTAGTCTGCTGCAGATACAAACCTTTTTAAAGTATATAAAGTACTTCAGAAATTAGCTCTTCTTTTTGTGTTTAATTTGTCAAAATAGACTGCATACATTGATGTCTCCAGTAGGGATGGGCCGAACACTCCCCGGTTCGGTTTGCGGTGCAAACAGGCAAAACATTTCTGCGAAAATGAGAACCCTATTAAAATCAATGGGACACTAACACGAAAAATCAAAAGTGCTAATTTTAAAGGCTTACGTGCAAATTATTGCCAAAAAAAGTGTATGGGGACCCAGGTACTGCCCTAGGGGACATGTATCAATGCAAAAAAAGTATTAAAATCAATAGTTTTTTCAGGAAAAGTGATTTTAATAATGCTTAAAGTGAAAAAATAACAATGAAATATTCCTGTAAATATTGTGCCTGGGGGGTCCCCTTAGTCTGCCTGTAAAGTGGTGCATCTGTGTGATGTTTAAAACAATTCCGCAGCAAAATGACATTTAAATGAAAAATTGTCATTTAAAATCGCTTGCGGTTGCAATATATTGCCGACTCCTTGGCCATATAGATAAAAATCACTGGAAACAATTGTGTGGGAGTCCCCCCCCAGTCCACACCAGGCCCATTGAATCTGGTATGCATTTTAAGGGGAACTCCACACCAAAATTTAAAAAAAAAATTGGCGTGGAGTCCCCCCAAAAATCCATACCAGACCCTTATCTGAGCATGCACCCTGGCGTGGGCAGGATAGGGGGAAGACAGGCGAGTGCCCCCCCTTCCTGACCTATATCAGGCTACATGCCCTCAACATGGGGGAATGGGTGCTTTGGGGCGGGGGGCTCTGCGCCCCCCACCCCAAAGCACCTTGTCCCCATGTCCCAAGAGCCTCTTCCCCACAACCCTGGGATGTGGTGGATGTGGTTCTGGGGGTCTGCAGGTGGGGGGGCTTATTGGAATCTGGAAGACCCCTTTAACAAGGGGGCCCCCAGATCCCGCCCCCCCATGCGAATGGGTATCAGGTACATTGTACCCCTACTCATTCACCAAAAAAGTGTCAAAAAAGAAAAAACACAATAGACAATTAGGGACAAGTCATTTATTTAAAAAAAAAAGTGTCCCCATTGTAATCCATCATCAATCGTGGCACTGTGTTTGGGGAGGGCCAGGGAGTGGGTGCGGTGGCTTTGATTGCTGCCGGCTACCCACGATGTCCCCCCCGGAGTGAAAGAATGGAGGTCCGTGTAAGTAAACACGGACCTCCGTTCTGTGAAGGGGGAAGGGCTGTGATCTACACGGAAGCTGTGATCACTTCCTTTCCCCTGCTAGGGCAGTCCCCCCACAGTTAGAACACGCCCAGGGAACACAGTTAACCCTTAGAGCGCCCCCTGCAGGTTAACCCCTTCACAGCCAATGGCATTTTCACAGTAATCAGTGCATTTTTATAGCACTGATCACTGTATAAATGCCAATGGTCCCAAAAAAGTGTCAAAATGGCCCGACATGTCCGCCCCAATATCGCAGTACTGCTAAAAATCGCCGATCGCCGCCATTTACTAATAAAAAATAAAAAAAAATAAAAACCCCAAAATTTAATTCTTATCATCCGTAAACGCGGCCACTTTTGCGCAAAGCAATCAATAAACGCCAATTGCAATTTTTTTATCGCAAATATGAGGAAGAATATAAATCGGCCAAAAACGGTGAAAAAAAATGTTTTTTTGTATTTTTTTTTTGGATTTGTATTTTAGCAAAAAGTAAGAAATTTTTTTTTTTTTTTTTGCAAAATTGTCGCTCTTCTTTTGTTTATAGCGGCGATCAGAAATGACGCAGCGATGATCATATACCACCAAAAGAAAGCTCTGTTTGTGGTAAAAAAAGGACGCAAATTTTGTTTGGGTACAACATCGCACGACCGCGCAATTGTCAGTTAAAGCGACGCAGCGCCGAATCGCAAAAAGGGCTCTGGTCCTAAAGTGGGAAATCCTTCCGGGGCTGAAGTGGTTAATAAAGGACTTGTCCCTAATTGTCTCCTGGGTTTTTTTTCTTTTCTCCTGGTACAGACTTTGGGGGGGGCCCGCGACAATTATTCTAAAATTTTTGCACGGGGTTTACCTTTAAATCCATACCAGATCTGAAGGGCCTGGTATGGATTTTGGGGGGGACCCTATGCCAATTTTTTTAAAATTTTGACATAGAGTTCCCCTTAAAATCTATGCCAGACCCTTATCCAAGTATGCACTGTATATAGTGTACACTGAATACGCTGTATACTGTATAGTCTACACTGAATGCAGCGTATATATATATATATTCTTACACTGCCTGCACTGACTGTATATACTCTATCTACACTGTATCAATATACTGCACTGCCTACATGCCACTAACCAAACTACCTAACCTCTGTCTATCTCTATGTTATGCACACTATATACGGCTGCTGTGTAAGCAGTCTTATATAGTGTGGGGCCTGGACTTAGCCCCCCTCAGCCATGATGGGCCAATCAGCGAGTGTCATTTCCCCATGATCGCACACTGCATTATGGGGCATTCAGCGGCGCTCAAATTTGCCGCGAACCCCCCATAACATTTGACTCGAACATCGCACCCATTCCTAGTCTCCAGAGGTGAAACGCATCAAGGAAGGCTGGCTACAGGTAGATATATCAATGTACAAAGCCTTTTTTTGACAAAATTTTGACAAACACAGAAAGAAGAGCTACGTTCTGGAGAGCAGTTTATATTTTTTATACTTTTGACTAAAGCTGGGTTCACAGTATTTCGAATTGGATGAGGATTTTCCGCATTCAATTTGCATGTCAGGAGATTGTGACTGGCTCTCTATGGAGCTGGTTCACACATCTCCAGAGCGGCTCCAATGCGAATTACATAGGAGTTCTGTGCGTCTTCCGGTCCAAATTCAGCCAAAAATTTGGACTGAAATTGGACCTAAAATGGTGAACAGGGACGCACCGGACCCTTGCTGTGAGCCGCTCTATTCGGCAGTGTGAACCCAGCCTAAAAGTAGAGATGGGCTGTGGTAACCAGCAACCGGGTTGTGTGTGTGGGATGAAAGGAGAAAGTCTGGATGCGAGCCATGTGCTTGGGTGTGTTCTTACATAAAGCACTTCCTACTCTTGCAAGCACTCAAGTGTTCTGTGAAAGAGTTTTTCAAAGATAAAAATTAAAAAAAAAAAAAAACAGATTACAAAATGTTTTCTTTAACCTTAAATATAATAACTACAGTCAACACACTCCTGTAAAAGTAGACTATTGTGATGCAACGCAGTTTGGTGTCAGGTTCCTTAAGCTGTAAATTGTAAGCATTCACTATTTTTTAAATCAATTCATTATATTATTATTATTACTATTATAATACAGGATGCCAACAGTTTGTGCAACACTTTAAAATATAAAGGGAGATAGTACAGTTACAATAAAATATAATACAAGAGGGTTAAGAGTGCCCTGCTCATAAAAGCTTACAATCTAATGGGGTGGGGTAAGTGGGTTCGGCCTTATCCCCCCAATTCCCTCCTCAAAGAATTTAATTGGCAGCAGGGGGATCCAATGGCCCCTGCTGCTATCAATCTATGCAGTGAGGAGGGACAGAGCCGGGAAAACCACTGCTTCCATGCAGAGCACTGAATCATGATCGGGCTCAGGTAAATATAAGGGGGTGGGGGGGGACACACGCAGCACAGAAGGTTTTTTACCGAAATGCATACATTGCATTAAGGTATAAAACCTTAAGGCTTTACAACCACTTTAACACAGTTGAACTGGGGCTGATTGCTAAGAGGTTAATGCTTACAGTCTATGCTGGGGGAAGGTCACTGAAGAGTTGATACACAAATGTAACATTAGTCACTGAGGATTTAAAAAAGAACTATGGATGTTTTTTTTTAAATAAACGGTCATACTCACCTAGATAGCTGTAGCACCCATACCAGCTGCAGCTGTCTACTGCCACCTCTAAAACAGAGGACTGAGCTATCAAACACTGCTGATTGCTCAGCTCTTGGTCTTCAGCCTGCAGAAAGCAGACAACTCTTAGTCACGGCTCTCTGCTATGCCTCCCCAGTGCTCACTGGAGCGCTGGGCTGTGGAAGGGGTGGGAGTGGTTGGAGCGGGAGGGAGTGGCACATTAAGAGGCTGAGCTAGCTGCCAGTTCAGGCACCTGGGTGGATCCAAACTTTAAAGTCAGGATCTTTCCTGAGCCTGGACCGGTTGAGTGATATCAGCCAGCAGTGGGCTTTAGCCAAATGAACTGCACTCACGACTGTCTTTTATGTAGGGGAAAAGGGGAAGCTGCCCCAGGCCCAGTCATTGTTGTGAGGCCCAAAGCAGCTGTTCAAAAATAGTTTCCCCACTTCCGGTTCCGGAGCCTATGTGGTGGCAGACTCAGCGGCTCCGTCTTCACCGGCTTATAAAATCTGCTATCCACGCTGACGACCGGGAAATCCAGCCCTCAGCATCCTGCCCACAGGTCCTCGGAACTGCATGGACAAGTTTCTGGTCCACGGCCCCCACCTGGCCTCATCCCAGATCGCCACAGACCCTCCGGTTCCTCCGCACGTGGAAGCCAATATGGCGGAGCCCGTTCCTGTTCCGATCGTTCCGACGTACATCTTCCCGATCGTTCCAATGAACACACTCCCGATGGTTCCAACAAACACTCCTTCCCCTCCGCAGGCAATGGGGGCTCAACATGCTCCAATGGAGGATCCATATGTGGGCTTGGCACAGGCGGTAGCTGCACTCCTGGCACCCACCATCACGGCGGCGGTCGACAAGGCCATAACCGCAGGAATGGCCCAGCGGACTAAAGAGTTGGGGGACCACACCAAATGACTCTCTGAGGTGGAGAGTCGAGTCTCAGAGCTAGAAGACGAAGTACAATCTTCCTTCACAAGGGACCAAAACTTCAGACAGGTGCAACAATATATTTTTGAAAAACTGGACGACCTCGAAAATAGGTCGAAGAGAAATAATCTCAGGGTCATAGGCCTTCCGGAGTCTTTCAATACAGACTCATTGGTGGACATTTGCACATCAAGAATACCCCAAGCCTTAGGCCTGGCTGGACCCTGTATGGTGGAACATGCTCACAGGCTGGGGGTGCCCTCCAACGACCGACGCACGCCGAGACCCATCATAGTGCGCTACCTGAATTACCCGGATAGAGCTCATATCCTCAAGTCATTCCGCAATCTGAAAGCTTTACAAATAAAAGGAAACAAACTCTTACTATTCGCGGATTACTCTCCGGAAGTGTCCAAGAAACGGAAGGCTTTCCAGCCCATCTTTTTCCAGAAAAACATTTTTTCTCTCTCTCATACCCAGCCATACTACGATTCACAACGGCCTCGGGTGAATCCAAAACCTTCTCTCATCCTGACGAGGCGGCCCATTACCTTCGGAATTCTCTACACCTCTCAATGAATACCGCACCTTCAGGGGAAGCATCCCCCAAATGCCCCTCCAGAAACCAAAGGAGTCCTAGGAAGGATCCAGCTAAAAAGCTAAAGCTGGTAGATATATCCCCCCGGAATCCCTGGAGCTGACCTCCTAACCTAACTTCTTCCAAATCTGCTTCACTCGACCATGACCAGCCCGGGTGATGCAGTCATCTGTTCACAATGTTTTACTATTTTTTGCGTCCTGTTTACAGATTACTGGCTAGACTCGTAAGCTATAGTCTTGTTAAAGTCTCCTAAGCTACTGTTCTGCATTTAATGCCCTCTCCTCCCCCCCCTTCTCTTTCCTCCTCATGGGACCAGGGACCATCGCACAGCCTTATCGTAGAGCATCATACACAGACCCCATTCAATGTAAGTCCCACAGGGAGCTTCATGGAGGGCACCATTCTTCCCTCTGCTGCCACCATTAGCTGCGAACGGACTGTCCCCCCCCTTCGTCAGTGTGTTTTCTAGCAACTCTCGGTAACGCTGTCGTGGTGGACTTATGGCTCA
Organism: Glandirana rugosa; assembly: GCA_018402905.1. NCBI lineage: Eukaryota > Metazoa > Chordata > Amphibia > Anura > Ranidae > Glandirana > Glandirana rugosa. The sequence continues at coordinate 1,121,419 of BLSH010121859.1, read as the reverse complement.
CATGAGGAAAAAAGCGAAGTACAGCCTTCTAAAGGTATGTTCAGTTTGGTATATAAAGTGTTTTGTTTTCCATCTTTTTTGTTGTCCAGTCTTTGTCCACTCCAAGGGCTTAGACAATCACCCCTATCCACCTGTACCCTTTTCCACCCCTCCTTTTACTCTCCCACCCTCCACATACCCCTACACTCGTGAAAACAACCTCCTAGCTGCTCTCCACTTGCTCCATAGCCCCACATCTATTACATGTCGATACAAATAACGTCATGGAACGTTAAAGGCCTCAAATCTCCCAACAAGCGTATGCCCATTTTGCGTCATCTCAAGCGTCTCCACACTGACATCGCGATCCTCCAGGAGGCCCACCTAGACTCCTCCGATCTCACATGTATGCGTAAACACTGGGTTGGCCACGTCATGGGATCGCCTGCAATCAAAGGGAAAGCAGGAATAATGATACATATTAATAAGAATCTACCCCACGAGCTACTCTCTACCCACCCTGATAAGGAGGGTTGTTTCTTTACTGCCAGACTAAGAACCCACAATAGGGAATAGGCCCTCACTGTGGCTTATGCCCCCAATTCCCCTACCAAGCAGTTCTTTCAGAACCTTACTGCACGCATCACCCCGTATATTCACCTCCCCTGTGTCATTGCGGGTGACTTTAACTCATGGATCCCACTGAGGATAAACTCACTCCCCCACCTCACAAGCCTACTAAACCCATTAAGTCTCTCTCTGTACTCGCTCAATTGGCTGAAGATCTATGCCTAACGGACCTATGGAGGCTTCATAATCCGGAGGGCAGAGATTTTACTTTTTTCTCGCACCTGCACGCCACTCAATCACGAATAGACTATATCTTCCTCTCCTCTCCCATGCTCCCTCTGGCTACTGACCCAAAGATAAACGATATAGCCATTTCGGATCACGCTCCCCTTACCGTTAATCTCTCAGGAGAGAGCGACTTTAACTCATGGATCCCACTGAGGATAAACTCACTCCCCCACCTCACAAGCCTTCTAAACCCGTTAAGTCTCTCTCTGTACTAGCTCAATGGGCTGAAGATCTATGCCTAATGGACCTATGGAGGCTTCATAATCCGGAGGGCAGAGATTTTACTTTTTTCTCGCACCTGCACGCCACTCAATCACGAATAGACTATATCTTCCTCTCCTCTCCCATGCTCCCTCTGGCTACTGACCCAAAGATAAACGATATAGCCATTTCGGATCACGCTCCCCTTACCGTTAATCTCTCAGGAGAGAGCGACTTTAACTCATGGATCCCACTGAGGATAAACTCACTCCCCCACCTCACAAGCCTTCTAAACCCGTTAAGTCTCTCTCTGTACTAGCTCAATGGGCTGAAGATCTATGCCTAATGGACCTATGGAGGCTTCATAATCCGGAGGGCAGAGATTTTACTTTTTTCTCGCACCTGCACGCCACTCAATCACGAATAGACTATATCTTCCTCTCCTCTCCCATGCTCCCTCTGGCTACTGACCCAAAGATAAACGATATAGCCATTTCGGATCACGCTCCCCTTACCGTTAATCTCTCAGGTATGACTGCCCAAATTAAGTCTAGGACATGGAGATTTCCATCCTACCTTGCGCATAATACAACACTGCATGAGGTGCTTGCAGACACGTGGGCAGACTATGCAACTAACAACAAAAGCTACATTTCTAATCCCAATTTTTGTTCTGGGAGACGGGAAAGGCCGTCCTCAGGGGGAAAATTATTTCCTTTGCCTCAGCCGTCAAGAAGAAAGCTTCCTCTGAATTTCTCCAAGCCAGCCAGTCACTCAGGGCTGCCCATTTGTCTCTAAGCAACATAAACTCTCTGGCCCTCAGGGAAGCCTGGAGGAAAGCCAAGGACCACTTTGACAACTGGGCCATGACACAAGAACACATGCACAAATCTGCGCTTCAATGTAAGTTGCATAAAACCCAGAAAACTCCATTCTAGTCTTTGTAAAGGCCCACACACACCAGTCCATATCGCTGCCCTTAGGGACAAACACGGTCAGCTGTCCAACATCCCCAAGTGGATTAATCAAATCCTAGAGGACTTCTATGCAACATTGTATGGATTAGACCCCATAGACGAGCTTAAAGCTGCGTCTTTTCTGCAGAAGCTCTCTCTCCCCAAAGTGCACCAGGAAGTGCTCCAAGACTTAAACGCCCCCATCTCCCCCTCGGAAATTGAGAAAACTATCAAAACCTTAAGCCCAGGCAAAGCCCCAGGACCGGATGGCTTCACCTCTGAGTTCTATAAACTCACGCATGACCTACTTGTTCCCACCCTCCATTCTGTCTACCAAGGCATCATGGACGGGAATCCATACTTACCAACTGGCCACCAAGCCCACATTAAAATTATCCCAAAAAAGGGCAAAGACCCGACGGACCCAGGCTCGTATAGACCCATCTCTCTTAAATTTAGATTCAAAAATTTTCTCAAAAATCATAGCTAGCAGATTAGCGCTGATCTTACCCTCTCTCATCCACCCAGCCCAAGCAGGTTTCACGCATGGGAGATCGGCCACCAATAATATCAGGAAGGTTTTGATGGCACTGGAGGCCGCTAAGACAGGTTCTGTCGGAGACGCAGCCATCATCACTCTAGACGCGGAGAAAGCGTTTGACAACGTTAGCTTTCGTTGGCTCGCTATGTCCCTCCAAGCGTTCTGCTTCTCAGGGCCCTTCTGTCACCTTATAGAAGCCATGTACTCAGACCCAGCTTCCTACGTAGTGGCTGCGGGCCATGTCTCCAATAGAATCCGTCTGCATAAGGGGACCAGGCAGGGTTGTCCCCTATCGCCACTACTTTTTAATCTGGCATTCGAGACCCTTTCCAGATACCTTCTCACCCAGCCTGGCCTATCAGGTATACAAATTGGTAAGATGCATCTCAAAACGGCGTTATTTGCAGATGATATTTTAATTTTCTCCTCCGACCCTTCCTCCGACATGCCCTTTATTCAAGACACTTTCAATCTCTTCTGTCAATGTTCAGGCCTACGCATTAATTTTGCCAAAAGCGAGATTCTCCCCCTATTTAAGCCTCAAGCCCTGACATGGGCCCCCAAATCCATCTTCAAAATTGCGCACACGTCTATCACATACCTAGGGATAAAAATAGGCAAAACACCCTCCTCCATATATCATCTCAATTTCACACCAATCATCCAGAAAATAACCCATGAACTTCAAAACTGGTCCAAACTACCCCTCTCCCTCCTTGGCAGGTGCCATTTATACAGAATGATGAGCTTCCCAAAGTTACTACATCCTCTCCAAACCATTCCACTGCTACTCAAGCACAAGGATGTCCAACACCTACACAAAGCTTTATCATCTTTCCTATGGGTAAACCACAAGGCTCGCATCTCTCTCCGCAAACTCTTTCTTCCCAAATCTGACAGAGGCATTAGTCTCCCTGACACTAGACTTTACAATCTATCATTGTCTCCTACGAGTGGCCCTGGACTGGATAACAAACTCCTCTAATTACTCTAATTACGACTTAGAAACCTCCATGGCAGCACCTTACAGGCTTTCCAACTTACTCCACTGCAAACTGAAGGACATACCCCACTATCTGAGATACAATCTTTTAATAAAAGATACGGTTATTGCTTGGAGGGAAACCAGGAAACTACTGAAACTCTCACCTTATACCTCCAAGCATCTGGCGATATGTGGCCATCCACTTTTCCCCCAGGCTCAGCAACACCCGGCTTTCAAATCCTGGATAGACAAAGGACTTCATAGGTTCTCTCAACTATTTGATCCCACCACGGGACTTCCTCTCTCCACTGGCAAGGTCTTGAATAACTTCTCCCTTCCCGACCACCACTACCTACAGATGGGTCAAGCTGTCAGCTTTGCCTTG
>BLSH010121859.1:1103505-1116830 GCA_018402905.1 Glandirana rugosa | reverse complement strand
TTTAGATTCAAAAATTTTCTCAAAAATCATAGCTAGCAGATTAGCGCTGATCTTACCCTCTCTCATCCACCCAGCCCAAGCAGGTTTCACGCATGGGAGATCGGCCACCAATAATATCAGGAAGGTTTTGATGGCACTGGAGGCCGCTAAGACAGGTTCTGTCGGAGACGCAGCCATCATCACTCTAGACGCGGAGAAAGCGTTTGACAACGTTAGCTTTCGTTGGCTCGCTATGTCCCTCCAAGCGTTCTGCTTCTCAGGGCCCTTCTGTCACCTTATAGAAGCCATGTACTCAGACCCAGCTTCCTACGTAGTGGCTGCGGGCCATGTCTCCAATAGAATCCGTCTGCATAAGGGGACCAGGCAGGGTTGTCCCCTATCGCCACTACTTTTTAATCTGGCATTCGAGACCCTTTCCAGATACCTTCTCACCCAGCCTGGCCTATCAGGTATAGAAATTGGTAAGATGCATCTCAAAACGGCGCTATTTGCAGATGATATTTTAATTTTCTCCTCCGACCCTTCCTCCGACATGCCTTTTATTCAAGACACTTTCAATCTCTTCTGTCAATGTTCAGGCCTACGCATTAATTTTGCCAAAAGTGAGATTCTCCCCCTATTTAAGCCTCGAGCCCTGACATGGGCCCCCAAATCCATCTTCAAAATTGCGCACACGTCTATCACATACCTGGGGATAAAAATAGGCAAAACACCCTCCTCCATATATCATCTCAATTTCACACCAATCATCCAGAAAATAACCCATGAACTTCAAAACTGGTCCAAACTACCCCTCTCCCTCCTTGGCAGGTGCCATTTATACAGAATGATGAGCTTCCCAAAGTTACTATATCCTCTCCAAACCATTCCACTGCTACTCAAGCACAAGGATGTCCAACACCTACACAAAGCTTTCCTATGGGTAAAGGCAAGGTCTTGAATAACTTCTCCCTTCCCGACCACCACTACCTACAGATCGGTCAAGTTGTCAGCTTTGCCTTGACCCCCCCCCCCCCAAAGCTTCTCCCTTTCAACATTCGCTAATAGACTTCTGGGTATCCAAAGGCTCTAACAAAATCTCGGAAATCTTCAAACCTCTAAGACTAACCTTGTGTCCCTCCGGGATAGCCACTGGCTCTACATCCAAATGGAATAACGACCTACACTCTCCAGACGCTTTCTACTCTATTCTATTGGGACACAAAACCACCTGCAAATATATCACAAATGAGTTCTGGAGAGAACACCAACTCAAAATAACCCACAGAGCTTATGTTCCCTTTGTTCCAAGTGCCCATAATCCTACACCTGCTCTTTGTCCTCTACGTAACACCTTTGAGACCCTCACTCCTCCACAAACTATGGGAATGTCCGCAAATAGCCTCTTTCTGGAGAGAGGTTGAGGAATTTACAAGCCAAATCTCCGGACTACCTCCCCATGGGCTTATATATCCTCTCCTCTTTGGCAATCTAGAGACGCTAACCTCAGCCATCCCGAGGGGGCAACTGCACCTTTCTCATAAAAACAAGCCATAAATTGAGACCTGCTACATGGCAGCTAGAAGAGCAATCCTTCGGAACTGGATATCCTCCACTCCGCCCAGGCTTAAGGAAGTGGTATCAGATCTGACCAAGCTTATGAAAACTGAAAAATTCTGCTCCACCAGTACGACCACCTATGATACTTACCGATTCTATCGGAAATGGTCTTCCTTCCTTGACAATAACACCCACCTCCTAGACAAACACTTTTATCTTGACACCTCTGCAACTTTTCTCAGCCCCGATTTGTGACTTCAACTGATGTATCCCTGAGACTGGAGATTAAGAACCAGATGTTGGAAAAAGGCCGTATTCTACCCCCCAACCATCTTCAGGGCTAACGCCCCCCCATACCCAAATACAAGTGTTTTAACTCAAGGATGAGCACACAATACTGCCAACCACCTGATGTATGCGAGCCCCCCCTGCCCGCCCACAGGACCTGTCTGCAGCAGCTGCAGTGGAGTGCTCGAAAGGATCTGCGGGACTCAAGGATTGCTGGACGCAGCGCAGCTCCTAAGAATGACGTCATCAGCCGGGGACGGTTGGATGCAGCTGCTTGGTGATGAGACTGTGCTCACAGGCTGCTGGATGCTGCTGGGGCAGCGATGAAGGAAAGATCTGAAGGGGAGCTGTCGGCATCAGGGGAGGAGGATAAGGAGCTGCTCATGGTGCATCCACCAGTAATGGAATCTGGATCAAGGGCTGTGTGGAGGGCCCTCCCGGAGCAGCCTGGTAAGTTCTTGTCTGTATCTAATATTTTGTCCTCTGTTCCTTCTTGTGCTGAGTCAGTGGCGTTGCCTGTTTTGTCTAGTGGGTCGCCTGTGTGCTCCCCAGTGATAGCTATGCCCAGTGGGGGAGCCTGAGGGAATGGGGTGCATGGGCTACATATGGCCACGGGTCAGGAGGGGTTAATGTATTCAGTGTTACACACTTTATAGTCTGGATTTAAGGAGGTATTGTCATGATGCAAGCCAGGTTTGGTGGCTGCACCCATAGGGTCTCCGGGGGCGTGGTCAGCGGCGGCTGAGCGAGCGGGGTCGGCGGTCAGTACCACAGTGCCTGGTTCGCCAGTACTTCCTCAGGTGCAGTCGAGGTGTTTCCAGCGGAACGCTACTTTGTCCATAGGGCGGGATGAGGGGGTAATGTCCCCAGTCATGGTAGTGGCATCTCGCCCTGGGACTGAGCTAAAGCAATCGGAGGCCAATAAAGAAGTGGTGCGCTTGGCCGATGCGGCACGCTGTGAGGCGTATGTCTGCTTTGAAGGCCCGCTGGGAGCTCACTTGAAACCTGATATTAGAGAAAAAATATGGAAAGGTGAGTATCTTGAGATTTTCTTGTTGTTACTGTTGGAGAAGTGTAATTTGAATAGGGTGAAACCAGATGAGAGTAAAAAGGAAGAAGAGGAGAAGTGGCACTATCAGTTAATACCTCGTACATTTGCCAACTGGTTGCAGGCATTCAGCATTTTGGCTAGTGTGAATGGCGAAAATTCACCACAGCAATGTTCCCCCCCTTTTTTGCTACCTAGACTTCATTAGTGAGGCCCAGCGAGTATATGGGGGAACTGCTTGGTTGCGTTATGACGAACAGCTTCCTCAGCGCAAGGCGATGAGGCCTACCTCGAGATGGGACCACAAGGACTTTAGCTTATGGATAAAGATCATGACCCAGGCCAAGGGACCCAGCTCACCCTTCCAGAGTGGGGTTGGGGGTGTCTCATCCTCGACACCTTTGGTCGCAAAGTGAAAAGGATATTGCTGCCAGTATAATAAGTGCACCTGCAAATTTGGGGGTTTGTGCCGATTTAAGCATAAATGCTCAGGTTGGGAAAGCGGCCACCCATCTTCAAGATGTTTCAAGCAGGGACGTGGGAAGAGTGTTGATGCTGGAAAAAGGGACGACCCCGGTGAGAGTGGAAAAAATGGCCCAGTTCCTAAGTAGGTATCCTGATCAAGTAGTGGCTTGGTTATTGTGGATGGGGTTTTCCGATGGTTTCCGGATCCCTTTTACCTTGTCCAGTGTCCCCCTGTCATCTCGTAACTTGCGTTCAGCTCATTTGCATTCCTCTTTGGTTTCGGAAAAAATGCACAAGGAAGTTTCATTGGGGAGTATAGGGAGCCCTTTTTTGTCGCCTCCATTGGTTGATCTGGTGGTGTCCCCATTAGGTGTGGTCCCAAAAAAGGAACCTAATAAGTTCTGGCTTATCCACCACCTTTAGGGGGGTTCAGTCAATGATGCCATTGGCCCGACATTGTGTGTGGTGTCCTATGTGTCATTTGATAAAATAGAGTCTTGGGTACGCAGGTTTGGGAGGGGTTCCCTTATGGCCAAGACAGACATTGAGGCTGCCTTTTGCCTGTTACTGGTACACCCAATGAGTTTTCATTTGCTGGGCTGTTTCTGGCAAGGTGAGTATTTAGTGGATCGGTGTTTGCCCATGGGTTGTGAAATTTGGTGCTCACAGTTTGAGATTAGAGTTGAGCGAACCCGTGGGGTGTCCGGAACCCGGACCCGAACCCGAAAATTTCAAAAAAAGTTTGGGTTCGAGTTCGGGGTTCTGGTATATAATTCCACGTGTTGAATAGCTGCCAAGGGCAGCCAATCAACAAGTGTTTCACTGGTTTGCCCTTAGAAGCCATCACAGCCATGCCTACTAATGGCATGGCTGTGATTGGCCAGTGCATAATGTGACACAGCCTCTATATGGGGCTGCAGTCACCGTGCTGCATGTCATATGCTCTCAGGATAGTTTAGGGAGAGGATGCTGCTGTCTCTGTGAGGGACAGATTGCAAATATTATAGAACATCTCATCCTGTATTACTGAACAATCTGATTGTGGACTAGGTAGAGATACTAGTACTGCTGCTTTGAGGGACAGATTGCAGACCTCATCCTGCTGCACAGAACAATCTGACTGGACTAGGTAGAGTCTGTTGCTTTAAGGGAAAGATTATTGTTCTAAAATCATCTCCAAGTCCTATAGGGAAAGTTTCTTCCAGCAGTTGCTTAGAGAGCCATATTATTGTTCTAAAATCATCTCCAAGTTCTATAGGGAAAGTTTCTTCCAGCCGTTGCTTAAAGAGCCATATTATTGTTCTAAAATCATCTCCAAGTTCTATAGGGAAAGTTTCTTCCAGCTGTTGCTTAGAGGGAGAGATTATTGTTCTAAAATCATCTCCTAGTTCTATAGGGAGAGGTTCCTGCTGTTGCTTAAAGGGACAGATTATTGTTTCTTGCACAAAATTAAAGGTGCATCTACATTGCTGGTTTAAAAAGAAAAAATTCTAAAAACGACATTTGCGTCCAGCGGTGCATTTCTTGCACAAAAATAAAAAAAACAGTGTTGGCTACCTCCTCCTCCTCCACCGCCACTTTCACCGCCTCCTCAACCTCTAACTCCATATCCACCTCCATTTTTTATGTGATTTTAGCTTAAAAATTATTTTAAGTTATTTCCCTATCCTCATTTCTTTGTAGGGCACTTGTCCGACTCTTACCCCCATTTTCCTTCCTTTTGCAGACCTCTAGGACTTGCCAGGACTTTGTTATAGCCATTTTGTGCCTAAAAGTTCAGGTCCCCATTGATTTCAATGGGGTTCGGGGTCCGGGACAAAGTTCGGGTCAAGTTCGGTCCCGAACCCGGACTTTTTCCCAAAGTTCGGCCGAACCTGCAGAACCCGAACTTGTAGAGGTTCGATCAACTCTATTTGAGATGTTTAGCTCATTTTTGGAATGGGTTATTAGGGATGTTTCCGGTTTGTCTTCTATTCTCCATTATCTGGATGACTTTTTTGTGATTGGTCCTCCTGGGGATTTGACTTGTGTGACGTTGCTGGTTACGATACAACACACGTTCGCTTCTTTTGGGGTGCCCCTGGCCCCGGATAAAATTAAAGGTCCTACCACGGAATTGAGTTTCCTGGGCATAGTTATTGATACTATGGTGATGGAATGCCGTCTACCTCTCAACAAGCTGACTGATTTAAGGGGGGCCATTGGGGGGGGGGGCATTGAATTGTAAAAAAAATCCAGCTTTGTGCTTTACGGTCTTTGATTGGAAAATTGAACTCTGCATGCCGCATAATACCCATGGGACGGGTGTTTTGTTGCCGGTTGGCGGCTGCCACAGCCGGCATCGGGTCCTCACATCATTACATCAGGCTGACCAGAGATCATGATAAAAAAGAATTAAGCACGGTCTAATACTTAAGACCTGTACTGCATCCCTGGAAAAGCTTGATAGTGTAAAAAAAGGGTAAGAGACCCCTGAGGAGTGAAAATGGGATTTTGATGGTACTGGTCAAACCCCACCTCTGAAAAAACACATGTCTAGACGTAAATGTCCATAAAATGTATTAATGCATATTAAAATTTCACACCTGATAGGGCTATACATGGATCAAACATCAGTCTAAAATCGTCCCATAGGCATATAAGTGTACATTACATCAGAAATCAATGCTCTCCCTTTATCAATATATCATGTGATACAAAAAATACCCAATGGACAGATAAGGTGAAAACAATGGAGGCATGAAGATGTAAGGTATTAGATTCTTTTCCCAATGCGTTTCACCTGGTGAGGCTTCTTCAGGAGAAACACGACCAAAATTAGGATATATAATTAGAGTTGTTCGGGTTCGGTGGGTTCGGCTGAACTTCGGGAAAAAGTCCGGGTTCGATACCGAACGTTACCCAAACTTTATCCCGGACCCCGAACCCCATTGAAGTCAACGGGGACCCGAACTTTTCGGCACAAAAATGGCTGTAACAAAGTCCTGGCAAGTGCTAGAGGACTGCAAAAGGAAGTAAAATGGGGTAAAAGTAGGGCAAGTGCCCTACAAAAAAATGGGGATAGGTAAAATAAATTATAATCAAATATAAAAAAATGGGAAGGGGGGTGGATGTGGAGTAGGAGCCTAGAGGTTGACTAGGCCGTGACCGTGGCAGTGTAGGTGGAAGTGGCAGTGGTGGAGGAGTAGGAGGAGGTAGCCAACACTGTTTTTTTTGTTTATAATTGGGGTAGCCCCCAAAATATTGAGGCATATTCAAAAAACAAGTATACGAATGGCTGTGTGAGTCCGGTCTAAATGTCTATTCTGCACTAGGTACAGAGACGTCTTGTGGGATCCATGCCTGGTTCATTTTAATAAAGGTTAGCTTGTCCACGTTGGCTGTGGACAGGCGGCTGCGCTTGTCTGTGATAACGCCCCCTGCCGTGCTAAACACTCGTTCAGACAATACACTGGCTGCAGGGCAGGCCAGCACCTCCAAGGCATAAACGGCAAGCTCAGGCCATGTGGCCAATTTGGAGACCCAGAAGTTGAATGGGGCAGACCCATCAGTCAGTACGTGTAGGAGTGTGCACACAAACTCTTCCACCATGTTGCTAAAATGCTGCCTCCTGCTGAGACGTTGCCTATCGGCTGGTGGTGCTGTTTGTTGTGGCGGGCTGCTGACAAAGCTTTGCCACATTTCGGCCATGCTAACCCTGCCTTCTGAGGTGCTGGCGGTGCCACAGTTGGTGGCCTCTTCCTCCTCCTCCCCTGCCTTCGCCTTGTGCTTCCATTGAGCCCCCGGTGTTATTTAGGAATGCCCTCAGCAGCGCGTCTACCAGTGTGCGCTTGTAGTCACGCATCTTCCTCTCACTCTCCAGTGAGGGAATTAAGGACGGCATATTATCCTTGTAATGGGGATCCAGCAGGGTGGCCACCCAGTAATCGGCATACGTTACAATGTGGGCAACTCGGCTGTCGTTGTGCAGGCGCTGCAGCATGTAGTCGGCCATGTGTGCCAGGCTGCCCAGAGGCAAAGACAAGCTGTCCTCTGCGGGAGGTATATCATCTGTGTCCTCCATATCCCCCCAGCCACACTCCAGTGATGCCCACGAGCTGCGTTGGGTGCCCCCCTGCTGCGGTTCCTCCTCCTCCTCATGATCTTCCTCGTCCTCCTCGTCCTCCAGAACTGTGCCCTTGCTTGAATATTTTTGACCTGGCCTATGCTGGTGCAGGAACCCACCCTCCAAGCCACTTGCGAATGACTGGCCTGATAACTGTGGAAATGACCCCTCTTCCTCCTCCTCCTCCTCATCCTCCTGGGCCACATCCTCTTCCATCATGGCCCGAAGTGCTTTTTCAAGGAGACATCGAAGTGGGATAGTAATGCTGAAAACAGCATCATCGGCACTGGCCATGTTGGTGGAGTACTCAAAACACTGCAATACACTACACAGGTCTCGCATGGAGGCCCACTCGTTGGTGGTGAAGTGTTGCTGTTCCACAGAGCGACTGACCCGTGCGTGCTGCAGCTGAAACTCCACTATTGCCTGCTGCTGCTGCTCGCACAGTCTCTCCAGCATGTGAAAGGTGGAGTTCCACTTTGTGGGCACGTTGCATATGAGTCAGTGAGCGGGAAGGCCGAAGTTCCACTGCAGCGCAGACAGGCGAGCAGCAGCAGGGTGAGCACGTCGAAAGTGCGCACAGACAGTCCGCACTTTCTGCAGCAGCTCTGACATATCCGGGTAGTTTTTTAGAAGATTCTGTACCACCAAATTCAGCACATGCGCCAGGCAAGGGATGTGCATCAAACAGTTAGGCCCAGAGCCGCTACGAGATTTCGGCCATTGTCGCACACCACCTGGCCGGGCTTGAGGCTCAGTGGCAACAACCACTCATTGGTCTGTTGTTCAATGCCCGTCCACAGCTCCTGCGCAGTGTGGGGTTTATCCCCCAAACATATCAGTTTTAAAACAGCCTGCTGTTGTTTCCCCCTGGATGTGCTGATGTTGGTGGGGAAGGTGTTACGCTGAGCGGATGAGGAGGTGGTAGAGGAGGAGGAAGCGCAGTAGGAGGAGGAGGCAACAGGAGGCAAAGAGAAATGCCCTGCAATCCTCAGTGGGGGAAGGACATGCGCCAACTCTGAGCTTTCATCAAGGGACCGGAAGGGAGACAATGTGAAGGAACTGGAGGCATTGTCAGCCACCCAATCTACTATCGCCTGTACTTGTTCTGGCCTCACCAATCATTGAGGGGCATTCGGGCCTATCATATACCGGTGAAGGTTCTGTTGGCTACCTGAGGAAGGTGTTTCCCTTGTGGGTGTAGCTGGCACACATCGACCACGTCCTCTCCTTCCAACAGGAGGTTCACCAACACCACCAACACCAGCAGCACCAGCATCACCAGCAGCACCATGACCACGTCCCTTATTTGCTCTCCTCATTGTGCCCACAAATGTACTATGTAGTCCTATTTAAGTATTTATTAATACCAATTAATACCTTATTTTTTTTTTGAAAACACCAATGTAGACAGACTTTTTATTTTGGTGCAAGAAATGCACCGCTCACACCAACAGCTAGAACCTCTTCCTTTAGAACTAGCAGATGATTTTTGAACAATAATCTGTCCCTCTAAGCAACAGCTGGAACCTGGCCCTATAGAACTAGGAGAGGATTTTTGAACAATAATCTGTCACTTACAGCAACAGCTAGAACCTCTCCCTTTAGAACTAGGAGATGATTTTTGAACAATAATCTGTCCCTCTAAACAACAGCTGGAACCTGGCCCTATAGGAGTAGCCGATGATTTTTGAACAATAATCTGTCCCTTACAGCAATAGCTAGAACCTCTCCCTTTAAAACTAGGAGATGATTTTTGAACAATAATCTGTCCCTCTAAGCAACAGCTGGAACCTGGCCCTATAGGAGTAGCCGATGATTTTTGAACAATAATCTGTCACTTACAGCAACAGCTAGAACCTCTCCCTTTAGAACTAGGAGATGATTTTTGAACAATAATCTGTCCCTCTAAGCAACAACTGGAACCTCTCCCTGTAGAACTAGGAGATGATTTTTGAACAATAATCTGTCCCTCTAAGCAGAAGCCTCTACCTAGTGCAGTCAGATCGTTCTGTAATGCAGGGTTTGATCTGCAATCTGTCACTCAAAGCCGCAGTATGTGAAATCTCAAATTACTCCACAATCAGATCGTTGTGTAATGCAGGCTGAGGTCTGCAATCTGTCCCTCAGAGCAACAGTAGTAGTAATCTCAGGATGCAGGATGAGATGTTAAAATGTCTGCAATCTCTCCCTCACAGCGCCGGCAGCTTCCTCTCCCTACACTAGTCAGAGTCTCAGAGAGCATGTGACTGCAGCATCAAGTGACTCCAGCTTATAAAGAGGCTGAGTCACATGATGCACTGGCCATTCACAGCCATGCCCTTACTAGACATGGCTGTAATGGCTTCTAAGGGCAAACCAGTGAAACGCTTGTTGATTGGCTGCCCTGCAGCTATTCAACATGCATGATCAACTACCAGAACCCGAACGTTTTTTGAAATGTCTGGGATCGGGTCCGGGTCCCGGACACCCCAAAGTTCGGTACGGACCCGAACGTTACAGTTCGGGATCGCTCAACACTATATATAATCCCTTTTGATGCAAGTAGCAGGAGAGATTGCTCAATGCCGTGAGCGCCTGGGATACTGGGGTCCTTGAAGAGGCTTTGTCAAGGTTTATGTGTTAGTTAAAAAATGGACCGGTAAGGTCACTTGTCTCATCTATGTAATAGCTTTAGGTGCATATAAGTAGATGTAATGGAGCCCGGAGGAGGATGATGGCATAAAAAAATACGTGCTTCCAAGACTGAGAGACGCGTCTCAGTCTAACGTCCATAGGTTCAAGGGGGTTTAGAGCATATTAGGCAGTACCTAGCTCGTCATATACCACAAGGCTCAACGAGGTCAATGGTAGTCACATATTTGAGGACTGTCATGAGCATCCAGTCTAGGGGAAAGAATATCCCTTGGCAGACAGTTCCCCCCATCAATGGGCACGAGTCCTCGTCCAGCACTGGTAAGCCATAACCAGAGATCATCATGATGATCTGATGGTGTGGGGGAGTTTTTTGGCAACGTTTAATGGTCGATCAGTGTGGTTAGATGCGCCTGTGTCTAGCTTTGATTTGGAAATGTATACAGACACGACGGGCTCATCTAGCTTTGCAGCATACTTTCGGGGTCAGTGGAGTTCTGGGGGGTGGCCAGATTCATGGAGAGGGTCAGACTGTATACATAACCTTGTGTTGCTAGCATTGTTCCCAATTGTCTTGGCGGTGGAATTATGGAGTTCAGACTTTCGGAATAAGCGAGTTAAATTTAATTGTGACAATTTGGGGGTAGTTCAGGCCATCAACAGTATTAATTCTTCTTTGCTACCAGTTATTCGCTTGCTTAGACATTTGGTGTTGAAGTGCTTGCAACTGAATTATTTTTTCTGAATCTCCTGCTCTGAGCATTTGTGGACCATCGCCTTTCAATAGTAGCTGGTTTAATACACAATTCAGTAAGTGATTCCATGTGGACTGCGTATGAAAAAGTGTGGGCTGCTTGGCATGATTTGGTAAGTTCTGTGGGGGGTTGTTTCTGAGACGATGACACATTACATATTTTGCTTTACTTTATTGGGATTAACTTTGAGGAAGGGGTTTTGGTGTCTTCCATGAACCGCAAGCTGGCCGGTTTGGCATTTTTGTTCAAGTCTGGGTTTTCTGATGTCACCAAACATTTTGATGGTTCAAAAGGCCGCGAAGGGGTACAGGAAGGGTAAAAGGCTCCTGATGCTAGGAGTCCTGTCTCCTTTGCAATGCTGGGGAGGATGTTGGACCAGTTGCCTGGTGTCTGCTCCTCTTCTTATGAAGCGGTGATTTTTAAAACGGCATTTGTTCTGGCCTTCTTTGGGGGCTTTACGCATAGACGAGTTGGTGAGTGCCTTCAGGCATGGTGCAGGTGGTTTGGTGTTGGGTGATGTGCTGGTGCAGGAAGACAATAACTGATCAGTTGGGACGCGGGGCTCATGTTGAATTGGGTAACATTCCTCAGGCTGCCTCTTGTCCTGTAGGTACGGTGTGTGAGTGGTTGCAGGTCCGGCGTATTGGTTCTGGGCCTTTCCTATTGCATACAGATGGGTCGGCATTATCTAGGTATCAATTTACGGCAGTTTTTCATAAATGTTTGTCGTCAGCTGGATTCAACACGAGTGAGTATTCATCTAATTCCTGTAGAATTGGTGCCGCTACTGAAGCGGCCCATTGGGGTTTGAATGAGCAAACTCTTAAGCCTATTGGTCACTCGGAGTCCCAGCATTTCCGTTTATATGTCCATCCTCGTCTGTTGCAACAATGTGATATGTCTTTGGGGGGTGTGGGGGTGTTATCAGGCTGGTGAGCTGGGGGACAGGTAGCTCCCTGCATTGTGTTGTATTGTCTGTCTTCCTTATATGTCTGGTAGGGAGATGGCATATGTAGTTGCTTTGCAAGTTTACTTATTTTATCTTTCAGGCTCCTCTGAGTGCTTGGTCTGGATAGCATGCTGGGGGGAATGGTTTGTTGATGCGCACTTCAAGGGAATTGGCCAGGGACATAAAGTTTGTCTTCTTAAGACTGAGGTCGTCATTCCCTGGGACCATCCTAGTGTGGTCAGACATTGTGGCCAGGACTAGTTGGCACCTGGCTCGTTCAGTTGGTGTAATAAATAAAGCCCAGATCAAGGTCAATAAGACAGTGGCTAGGTTCTTTGTCAGGAATGGGGGCATAGCAGTTCGCCATTTGGAGCTGGAACAAGATATTGGGTTGTATCTCAGGACTGATGGAGTTCATCTGAACGCTGTCGGTATAGGCATGTGGTCTTTAGTAGAGTTGAGCGAACCTCTGGAAGTTCGGGTTCTGCTGGTCCGGCCGAACTTCGGGACAAAGTCCGGGTCCGGACGGAACCCGAACGATCGCGCGGACACCGAACCCCATTAAAATCAATGGGGACCCGAACTTTTAGGCACAAAAATGGCTGTAACAAAGTCCTGGAAAGCCCTAGAGGGCTGCAAAAGGAAGGAAATGGGGGTAAGGGTGGGACAAGTGACCTACAAAGAAATGGGGACAGGGAAATAACTTTAAATATTAAAAAAAAAATAAAAAACATAAAAAATGCAAAAATGGAGGTGAATGTGGATCATCTTCAAACTGTGTCTGAAAAGTATTAATGAACGGTAGAAGCCATATAACTGTTCTAAAATCATCTTCAAACTAGGGCAAGTGCCCTACAAAAAAATGGGGATAGGGAAAATAAATTAAAATCAAATAAAAAAATGGGAAGGGGGGTGGATGTGGAGTAGGAGCCTAGAGGTTGACTAGGCCGTGACCGTGGCAGTGTAGGTGGAAGTGGCGGTGGTAGAGGAGTAGGAGGAGGTAGCCAACATGGCTGTGTGAGTCCGGTCTAAATGTTTATTCTGCACAAGGTACAGACAATTCTTGTGGGATCCATGCCTGATTCATTTTAATAAAGGTAAGCGTGTCCACGTTGGATGTGGACAAGCGGCTCCGCTTGTCTGTGATAACGCCCCCCTGCCATGCTAAACACACGTTCCGACAATACACTGGCTGCAGGGCAGGCCAGCACCTCCGGTTGCGTCGACACGGTGGCGGTCGTGGAGTCT
This sequence comes from Glandirana rugosa, assembly GCA_018402905.1. Taxonomy (NCBI): domain Eukaryota; kingdom Metazoa; phylum Chordata; class Amphibia; order Anura; family Ranidae; genus Glandirana; species Glandirana rugosa. Next base: position 1,103,799 of record BLSH010121859.1, on the reverse strand, counting down.
TCCGTCCCAATCGTACCGACTTTACACCGTTTCGAAACAGTCGTCGGGCGGTGTTGTTTGTCGTGTTGGTCGGCTATCGGTTCCAGAATCGTCCTCCGTCGTAAAGTCGTTGTACCACGTTCTCATACACCCGTGTGCGGATGTGCATGACTGACTACCCAGACGGGGTAAGTTGAAGACCCAGAGGTTTAACCGGTGTACCGGACTCGAATGGGAAATACGGAACCTCCACGACCGGACGGGACGTCGGTCACATAACAGCCTTGCACACAAATCGTACCGTCCCCCCGCAAT
>BLSH010121859.1:1066189-1078317 GCA_018402905.1 Glandirana rugosa | reverse complement strand
CTGTATTTTCACACACAGATTCCAGATGTTTGAAGAACAGGTGTATGGTTCCTCCCCGGTTTTAGGTAAAGTGTTCTAAACTATTTTCAGATGTGTGCAGAACAGATGTAATGTGTGAAGAACATCTGTTCTGGTGCAGAACAGATGTTGTGTGTGAATAACAGATGTGCAATCATTAGCGGCAATAATAAAAGTGACACAGACTTTAAAAAGAAGTGTGAATAACAGATGTGCAATGATTGACGGTTTCATTTAAAGTGATACACAGACTTTAAAAAGAAGTGTGAATAACAGATGTGCAATGATTGACGGTTTCATTTAAAGTGACACACAGACTTTAAAAAGAAGTGTGAATAACAGATGTGCAATGATTGACGGTTTGATTTAAAGTGACACACAGACTTGAAATAATTGTGCAAAAGAGATGTGCACTGATTCTCGGTTTCATTTAAAGTGACACACACATTTTGCAGAACAGTGATATGGGTACTCCTGGCTTATTTATACTTTTTTGACACAGTTTGAAGATGATTTTAGAACAGTTCTATGGCCTCTAATGTTAATTAATACTTTTCAGACCCATTTTGAAGATGATCTCCATTTTTGCATTTTTTATGTTTTTATTTTTTTATTTTTTTAAAAATAGTTAAAGTTATTTCCCTGTCCCCATTTCTTTGTAGGTCACTTGTCCCACCCTTACCCCCATTTCCTTCATTTTGCAGACCTCTAGGACCTTCCTGGACTTTTTTTACAGCATTTTTAAGATTTTTCATTAAAATTACCAGAACCCCGGACCCGAACTCGGACTTTTTTTGAAAAGTCCGGGTCCGGATCCCGGACACCCCAAAGTTCGGTACGGACCCGAACTTTACAGTCTGGGTTCGCTCAACTCTAATGGTAAGACAAAAAATACATACCCCAATTGGACAGCATGGTCAAATCAAGCCACTTTTGATGGTCAAAATGCACAATAATTTCAGAAAACAAACAGCTTTATTGAGTCATTTGTCATTATGCACAATATCATTCCTTATCAAACAAAAACTACAGCAAAAACCTGGCCTCTTGTCACGCCAAACCAACCCCCCCCCCCACTGAAGTTCTTTATATAAGCTAGAACACTGACACAAGCCCAATAGAAGTACACGCCCACCAGTATCTTTCAATCTGGCTGTTCAAATTGATTTCATTTGAGGGGCTGCAATACCTAATACTATTTGCTGTGTTAACCCTTGGCTATGTTCATCAGATCAGTATATCTCCAGGACAAAATTCTAAGTCAGTGGTTCTCAACCCTGTCCTCAAGTACCCCCAACAGGTCATGTTTTCAGGCTTTCCATTATTTTGCACAGGTGATTTGATCAGTTTCACTGCCTTAGTAATTACCACAGCTGTTTCATCTGAGGGAAATCCTGAAAGCATGACCTGTTGGGGCGCCTTGAGGACTGAAGTTGAGAAACACTGATCCAAGCAACAGTTTTCTAACCAGATGTACCTGTGCAGTGTAAACCCTACAATTTGAAATGTCCAAGTCCCTGGCTGGAATGAGCTTCCAGTTTAAAGTCCCAAAATAACTAAATAAACAAAATGCCAGCAGGTCTTTGGATTGTGGTGAGAAACCCACACAGGGGTACATATAAACTTCAACACAAGCATTAGCATGTCGGGCATTTGAACCAGCAGTGACTCCTTGGGTGCCAGGTGGATTTGCTAGCCACTTATCTAGTGAGCACATGTTTTGTCCATCTCTGTGATGTGAACAAGCTGTACATCTATAGCCATCCTCAGTGTCACAAGTAATATACAGTATGCTGTCCTAAGTATTGGGACACATGCCTTTACACACACGTGAACTATAATGGCAGCCCAGGGTTCAGTATAGAGTTGGGCCACCATTTGCAACTATAACCGCTTCAACTCTTCTGGGTAGGCTGTCCAGGTTTAGGGGTGTGTCTATGGGAAGGTTTGACCATTCTTCCAGAAACCCATTTGTGAGGTCAGGCACTGATGTTGGACGAGAAGGTCTAGCTTGCAGTCTCCACTCTAATTCACCCCAAATGTGTTCTCTTGTGTTGAGGTCAGGACTCTGTTCAGGCCAGTCAAGTTCCTCCACACCAACCTCCCTCATCCATGTCTTTATGGGCTTTGCTTTGTGCACTGATGCGCAGTCATGTTGGAACAGGAAGGGGCCATCCCCAAATTGTTCCTACAAAGTTGGGAGCATTAAATTGCCCAAAATGTTTTGCTGATGCCTTAAGAGTTCACTTCACTGGAACTAAGGGTCCAAGCCCAAATCCAGTGCACAAACCAAGGTCCATAAAGACATGGATGAGGGAGGTTGGGGTGGAGGAATTTGACTGGCCTGCACAGAGTCCTGACCTCAACCAGATAGAACACATTTTGGCTGATTTAGAGTGAAGACTGCGAGCCAGGCCTTCTCATCCAACATCAGTGCTTGACCTCACAAATGCACTTCTGGAAGAATGGCCAAACATTTCAAAATACACCCTACTAAACCTCATGGGCAGCCTTCCCAGAAGAGTTGAAGCTGTTATAGCTGCAAAGGGTGCGCCAAATCAATATTGAACCCTACGGACTAAGACTGGGATGCCATTAAAGTTCATGTGCATGTAAAGGCAGGTGTCTCAATACTTTTGGCTATCTGACAAGATCTGCAATGGTGGTGGAGCCCTCCTACACATAAATACTACATTTAAACATAATTGATGTAAGGCTCTGAGCCACAAGTTATGTTTTCCAATATACGAAGAACAAAAACATCTCTAAATGATGTGGCGTGATTGGGATTCAAACCTGGGAAATAAGTTCTGTTAGGCAGCAGTGTTACCTTGTGAGCCACAGAGCTGATGCAGATAGAACCTTCCTACACACATACACTGCATTTCTTTGGATATATAGTAGATGGAATTACATTAGACAGGAGTCATTCTTTTTCATTTATTCTGTGATATTTGGTGCTTCTTGGTGCTGTCAATGTAGAATAGTAATGTTACCCTCCTATTTTTGGAAATTACATTATTATTTCGGATGTTGGTACACATATATTTTTTTAGCTCAAATTAGGATCATTTGTAAATAAAAGAAAATATAGAATTGTCACCCATTTTACATTTGCAGAAGCAATGGTTTTTGTTTGTAGTTTGTAAGGATACCTGTGTGAGTTTGGGGAACTATTTTTGTGAGATGGACTTCATCAAGTAAAAGTTACAGAGAAAAAAAATATTTTACCAAAACATGAAAAGATTACACATTCTTGCATTCTTAAAAACAAAATAGATCATGGAGTTGCACCATTGTTGCCAGGACAATTTCTTTGACAGAAAAATACATTTCATCTCAACATGAAAAGGATTTATTTGAGAAAGTAACAATTATACCATTAGAATAAATGGCTGAAAATTGCATTTGGGCTACATAACTCTCATCTTTACTAAAAAAAAAAAAAAAAAAATCTGTGTAAAACAGCTCTCATTTTGGTATTTACTATTTACTCATGGAATTACTCCATGAGAGTTAAAAACTGTGTGTTGTTTTGTGTCTGTGCTCAGCTGTGCACCTAAATGTAAAGAGACAGGGAATTCATCTCTTCTCAGACATTTAAAGATATTTCAGTGTAGAAATCACTTTTTCAAACAGTTTAATAGAAGATTATCTTTAAACAATATACCGCATATTTTAGTACAATTTAGGGGATCAGATTATGCTCTAAACATTATTTCTATTTGCACTACTCCAGGTCTTGAGTAGAGTAAGGATTTGGGCATTATCTGTTACTTGGGAGCTGTAGTGAATTCCATTTTAGCTCTATTTAGCTCTATTTGCCATTTTTTGGAGCTAAATAGCTCTCAGGAGTGTTGAGCAAACCCGGACTGTAACCTTCGGGTCCGTACCGAACTTTCGGGTGTCCGGGACCCAGACCCGAACACGGACATTTCAAAAAACGTTTGGGTTCGGGTTCTGGGTTCTGGTAGTTGATCACGCATGTTGAATAGCTGAAGGGCAGCCAATCAACAAGCGTTTCACTGGTTTGTCCTTGGAAGCCATCACAGCCATGCCTACTAATGGCATGGCTGTGATTGGCCAGTGCATCATGTGACCCAACCTCTTTATAAGCTGGAGTCACAGTGCTGTATGTCACATGCTCTTGGGTTAGTGTAGGGGAGAGGAAGCTGCCGGCGTTTTTGTGAGGGAGGGATTGCAGACATTTTAACATCTGATCCTGCATCCTGAGATTACTACTGCTGTTGCCCTGAGGGACAGATTGCAAAAATTTGAGATTTCACATACTGCTGCTTTGAGTGACAGATTGCAGATCAAACTCTGCATAACACAACGATCTCTACGATCGTGCACAATGATCAGATTGTTGGAGTAATTTGAGATTTCACATACTGCTGCTTTGAGGGATCTGACTGCACTAGGTAGAGGCTTATGCTTAGAGGGACAGATTATTGTACAAAAATCATCTCCTAGTTCTAAAGGGAGAGGTTCTAGCTGCAGCTGTAAGTGACACATTATTGTTCAAAAATCATCTCCTAGTTTATTTGATTTTAATTTATTTTCCCTATCCCCATTTTTTTGTAGGGCACTTGCCCTACTCTTACCCCCATTTTACTTCCTTTTTCAGCCCTCTAGCACTTGCCAGGACTTTGTTACAGCCATTTTTGTGCCTAAAAGTTCGGGTCCCCATTGACTTCAATGGGGTTCGGGGTCCGGGATAACGTTCGGGCAATGTTCGGTGCCGAACCCGGACTTTTCCCCAAAGTTCGTACGGACCCTCCGAACCCGAACGTCCAGGTGTTTGCTCAACTCTACTCAGGAGCAAATTTGCTCCACTGAGCGCTTTAGTAAATAAACTCCACTCTTCCAAAAAATGGCCTGGTCATGAAGGGGGTAAAACCTCCCAGAACTGAAGTGGAGAAGAGGAAAAGTGTTTTTTAAATACCCCTAAAAGAAAGCTCTATCTGTCTAAATAAAATTATAGAAAATGATTTGGGTAAATTGTTGCATGACTGAGTAATTGTCAGCCAAACTATCACACTGCTCAAAACTCAAAATGGTCTGGAAAAGAAGGGGCAATACGGGCTGCTACTGAAGTGGTAAATCTGTCTCACTAAAAATCTCAGATATGGAAACAAACTAAACATAGCTACTTCTGATTTCCTCTGAGTTGCTTTTCACTTGCTTTTGTTTACATTCACATTTACTGACATTGCCTTAGGAAATAAAGCAGTTCTGACTATAGGACATTCTGCCTACCAAAACGTGAAGCCAGGTGAAACAAATGTAACAATAAACACACGTGAACATGGTTATGCGACATCTAATGTAAAAAGCTAAACATTGCATTACATATCATTCCAAACTGCTTCACAAATGTATATCAGAATAAAAAAAGGATACATTTCCGTAAGCACCAAAACATTAATCTCATATCTTTTTTAGAAGGTCTATATCAATATATTTCTGCAACCACAAGATTCTTTATTCACTGAAAGTAAAAAAAAAAATGGTCCTCTGGCGTACAGTTTACGGCATCTCTGATTTGGTGACATTCTCACCCACGGAGCACTGAAGCATTACACATGAAGAAATGCTCTTCAAATTAGACACAAAAACAGTTCTTGGTTTAAGCCCCTTTGATCACTGATGTTAAACAAGACAGTCGCTAAAGGAGCAGTGTCCTCTGTTTAGTATTCATTACTGCTCACATGCAGCCAGTGTGCATTCAAGGGATAATAAATGATTTTCCTTGCCGAAGGTTGTTTGTCATGGAAAACGAGCTTTACCACTGATGCAAATTAAAAAATAAAAAGTCAGTTTTTTATTCCGTTCCCTTTTCCTTTCTCTGAAATGAAACTTGATTGTATTTCTCTTCTCTCTCTGGTAACGCACTGTAGACCCCCTACCCTCATAAACTATTTCAAAGATGAGAAAACTTGTGCGCCAAAAGGGATTATTTTTTGATTAAGGCCGAAGAATTCATTTTAGCATACAAACATTTTGTATGCAGTCAGAGGGGACACTCTATGAGATGTGACACTGCTCTTCTCTCATTTTTATTGCTTGTCATATTTCTTTTTGCCATGTATAAACATATCTTTTATGCAGCATGCAGCTTTATTCTGTGGCATGGAAAAAAAATGTAAACATGCAATCATCTTTTCTAAAGTCATGAAAGGAAGGCTCGTTATTTGTCGATAATCTGTTCACCTCTGGTAGAGGGCTTGCTTGTTATTCTCTGCCCTTTGCACACAATTACCAATGAAGTAATTAAAAGGGGTTGTGCAGGCAAAAACACCCGTATTGCTAGGAGCTAACATTATTTTGGGCCTTGTTTACAACTGCATTTGGGGGATGGAAAAATACACATTTTCTTACTGCCTCCTAACCGCTGCCCCTTAAGCTGCAAGGGTGCAGACTGTACACATGCTGCGGCACAAATGATCACTGCCGTCTAGCTCAGCTGACATTCACTTGCATGGGGCCATGGCACAACTGTCTGCATATGGTTGTGGCATGATGGTGTGGGTATTTAGGGGTATTTAGGGGTTAAGATGCCCTGTCAAGCCACCATGGATTGAGCTTCAAATGGCACCAATAATGTAAACAAGCTCCTAGGGGTATGTATTATTTTTTTTGGCTCACACCTCTCAGTCACTCGGATCACATACTGTTAGACTTGTTAAAAGAAATAGCATTATTTACAGATGGCGAAGCTACAGAAAGACATTGCCCTCAATGGAAAAAAGGAAGTGATAATGATAGCATTCTTATCCATGCTGGAAACACACAGCTGTGGGGGTTCTAAGACTGCACTCACTGCTCACCTTGCACATTACACAATATGCTGGGGGTGTCTTCAATGCCATGGGTCGTGTTGCCTACTGTGCCTGCCAGATCTCAGATGTAGAGCAGTGTAGAGTGAAGGGAAAGCCTGGGAGGACATCTCCTCACTGTGCAGGGTGCAGCTGAGGTATGTTAGTATTTTAAAGAAGATCTATGGTCATGGCATAGGCTTTAATTTTATAACAATAGCATTGTAATGACAATAACAAACAATAGCTATTTTTTTCACAATTCACTATAAGCTTACTTGAAAAATCTGATTTCATGGTGTGAGTTCTGCCTCTCTGCTGGCTATCTTACCACAACTTTCTGAATTCTATGCATGCTTTGTAGCTTCTTCTCTGCTTTTTACTTGCAATTTCTAAGGACTGCATATCCTAAGGTCTCTTGCTTTTATCAAGTTGTGATTCCTGTACTGGCTCCACCTCCTGAAACTCCTCTTTTCAGCACCTCTGTAGTTCAGAAGGAAAACGCCATGCATCCTCTGACACAGCAGTGCCTACTTACAGGGCATAGTGAATATGTATAACAGAATTCAAGAAAGTAAATGTGTGTGGATCTTCACAAAGCAAGTTTACAAAAAATACTGTTCAGATTAATAGGAATAGGCTAGAAACTATTGAAATTCAAAATGGAAATGTATGGATTTTACATTTTAACCATAGATATGTTTTAAGAGGGGGTGACAATAATGCCAAACCTCAAACTGAGTGGTGAGAATCAGAAATACATACTAAACACAGTACCATCCTCATTTAAAAAATGGCCAGATCTAAATTGATTGTCTGTGGTGGAGAAGGTGATAACAACCCACAGATTAGATGGAAACTCCATTGGAAAAAAAACAACACAGTCAGCTCAAGACAAAGAAAAAAGCCTTTCTGAATCCCTTAAATATTTGGCTACACTAATGAGTAAGAAAAATAACAATCAGGTAGACACCTAAAAAGCTTATATTACAAGTGGCAGACAGATAATATATTACATTACATAGTATTTAGATCATGTTTGGGCTCTCTCAAATTATAATTTCATTCTATTTAATAATATGTTAGATGGTGAATCTTTGCCATCTTTAGGTAAAGTTGGAAAGGTTTACATTAAGGGAGTATATGAAAATTTTCACTAAACTCCTAGCCAATTGACTGTCCCAATTACTCCATTGGCTCAATAATAGGGATCAAGTGGACTTTGTAATTACTAGACAAGCAGGTAATAATACCAGATGGACAATAGATTTGGGTAGAGTTAGTGAACAAGTCTAAAACTGCAGTACTGCTTTTAAATCTAGATGCTCAAAAAGCATCTAACAGAGGGAGTTGGCCCTGGATGTTCTCCACCCTGCAGAGTTTTAGCTTCCTGAGCCATTTATAACAGGTTTACACTCCCTCCCTTTGTCCTGAATTAAAATTTAATCTGTTTCATCCCATGTGTTTTCTATGTAAAATGGTACTCTATGTAAAATGTTGGTTAGCACCATTACCCTTTATTTTATGCCCGAAACTTCTTGCTAAGACCATGACTACTCCAGATATCCATGGCTTCCCCAGAGGTCATAAGGAATATAAACTTTCCCTGCTTGCTGATGACATTTTATTGACTCATCCCCATATTTCTCTCCCAAATTTATACAAGGTGTTAGATGTCTTCAGAGCCTTGCCGGGCTTCAAAATAAATTCTACCAGACGTAAGCGTTCCCCATTCATATTCCATCCGCTCAATTCTATTTTTTGCAAGTCAACTATTCCTACCATTGTTACCAACATTCCAATAAATTGCAATACTGCTAACTACTCATCACTTTATAATGCTAATTACTCTGCCTTGTTTCAGAAAATCAACAAATTGTTGAGACAGTGGGACTCTTAAGAATATCTTTCCTAGGCAGGATCAATGTACTTAAGATGTCCATATTGCCTAAAAAGTTATACCTATTTTAAACACTTCCTGTCCCTATACATATGTCACAATTGCATAATATGCAGAGGACATTTACTATGTTTATCTGGCTTAGCAAAACATCTAGAATCGCAGGCTCCATTCTCTGCTCCTTGAAATCTAGGGGTTTAGGAGACCTGGACTTACTTAAGTACTATTATGCTATTCATCTGCACATTATACCCTCCTAGTCTTCCCAACATGCTCCTAACCACTGGATGGAAATAAAATCTGGGCAATTATACTTGACACATCTGTTCACTGAAAAGGCAATGTGTTGATATAGTGCACAGATAGTTAAAATATTTGTCTTGCTTCTATGCTCTTTACAGTTTCAATCTGGAAAATGTTTTAATTAGAAATGTTCCATTTCTTCTTGCTCGCTTCTAACCAATGCTTTGTACGACCCTGGGATACCTGATAGTCTGTCCTATTGACAAATAATGCCATTGGCCAAAGCAGCAGTATTTCAATTACAGCACCTTATTAATCCACTTTGAGGAGTTGCAGGCTAATAAACGAGTACACATATGTTTTTTTTTCTTATGTTCAATGTAACCACTATTTCTAATTTATGCAACCATTGGAACGTTCTATGAATACTGAATACATTTATGGTCAATGCTCCTTTCAACAACATCTAATTTGTTCTGTTTATCAAACTCTTCATGAAGCTCCCCCACTGACGGGGGATATGAGGAAATGGAAACAGGTCCTTCAAAATCCCATATCTTCAAAATGCAGGGATAAAATATGGGACTCAGCTGCTAAATAATTTCAATGTGTGATATAAAAAGAGAATATATATAAGATCCCGATGTTCTGGAACAAAACACCTGATCGATTACATGCTTGTAATTTAATGTGGTCAGAGACCTGTTGAAGATGCAGACAAGGAAAAGGTACATTATTCTATATATTTTTGGTATATCTCCGATTCAATATTTTTGAATCTCAGTCACTCCATTCCGAAGACAGGTACTAATGTCTGTCTTCCTTTAGACAATGTCCATTACCACCTACCATTTATTGTTATTTCCAAATATTCCAGAAATTAGCTGTTCATATCTTAAGAGCTACCCATAGATTTATATCACTACAGTGACAATCTACTAGTCCCAGATTCTCTTATTGGAGATCATAGCGGGAATTCAAGGATGGAAGGCCTTACAGCCTTACAGCCCAAGCTAGAGGTACCTTGAACCTATATGGGCACCCTGGAATCGCTCTTCATAAGGTCTACCACCTTTTCTGAGATTTCCATATGATAATACTTTATCATATTAAAAATCATAGTAGCTGACTGTCCAGAATTTGGTGGGACAGTCACAGATTTTAAACAGCTTGTCCTATACTGCATCCCAGGAATCAATGTCTACCAGGGACAATCAGCGACAGGTAGGGTTGTCACCATTTTGGGTTTGAATCATGTGCCCAGTTTCAGTCCATCTGAAACCTGAACACATTATTCAGAATAGACTAGGTTGCACAGAATCTTTGCAGTGTCACGCCTTGACCGGGGATCAATCCTGGGACCTGTGTTCTTGTGGTCGGTTCCTTATGGCCTTAGCCATAAGTACTATCTTTGTGGAGCCCTGGGTATCTACTGCTTTTGGATGAGTATAGGTTTCAGTCACTGCTAGCTATTATACCTGAATGTTTGCCTGTTACTAACTCTGCTTGTTCCCGACTACGCCTTTGGATTGCCCTCTTGTACTACGTTGACTGATTGTTGCCGAACTTGCCTGTCCCTGACGCCGTCTCTGGTAACCCCTTGGATCTCTGCCTGGATTTACTACAGGACTGTCACCCTTGGCTCCCAATTACACCCTCTACTAACCGTGACTCATTTATTTATTTGTGGTTCCTTGATTGGGTCTGTTTGCACTTACCATAGAGGTCCCAGAATTCTGGCTGCAGGACCGCAACCGTCCTCCAACTGATACCGGGATAACAAGATTACTGGTCAGGAATGGCGGAGTGACGGTTGGAGTTCCTGGCAGACCTAACAGTATACTCAGGTCAGATGGACCTCCGCGAGTTGGTGCAGGCAGTCTCTCATCAGGGACTCCTGCTGGCTAAGAACAGGCTAACCGTGTGCAGTCATTGGAGGATAAACTAGATTCTATCACGGCTATGTTGGCCTCTTTATCTGCTGCACATGGGTTCAGTCCTGCTGCATCTAGTGACCTAGGGGCTGGGGTTAGGGAACCTGTGGCCGTGTCTATACCACTGGATCCTCCCTCTCCTAAAATCCCTCTCCCTGAGAAGTATGATGGCAACCCTGCTGATTGCAGGGGATTCCTCAACCGGTCGGTTACATTTTAGAAATCAGCCTGCTGTGTTTGCCTATGCTCAAGCCAAGGTGACATTTATAATTTCCCTGCTCAAAAGTAGAGCTTTGTCCTGGGTATCACCTCTTCTTGAGAAGAAGTCTCCAGTGCTCACTGACTATCCCACCTTCAGGAAGATGTTTGAAAATCATGTTGATGTTCCTGATGATGAGTCCTGTATTCTTGAGTTACGTCAGGGTAAATGCAATATAACATCCTATGCCATTGAATTCCATACGCTAGCGGCAAAGACCAACTGGGACAGTAGCGCCCTTAAGGCTGCGTTCCCCAGAGGGTTAGCGGAGCGCATTAAGGACGAATTAACATACCGTGAGATCCCAGCGGGGCTGGAGGAGTTTATGAACTTGTGTATCCTGGTGGACACTCGCTTCTCTGAGTGTCAGTTAGAGAGAGGGCTCCAAGGACAATATAATCCTCCCAGACTTGGTACTAAGTCTCCTCCTCAACAATCGCTAGTCCCTTCTGTTCCCTCTCCTGTCAGGTCTGAGGAAGAACCCATGAACATAGGGGCGGTGCGGTTGTCGGACAGTGAACGCACCAAACGCAGGACCTTAGGCCTCTGTCTACACTGTGTGCAGAATTATTAGGCAAATGAGTATTTTGACCACATCATCCTCTTTATGCATGTTGTCTTACTCCAAGCTGTATAGGCTCGAAAGCCTACTACCAAATACAAGTACCCAAGAAGGAGTCTGGACTGTCCTCTCCCTTGTCTTCCCTGATCGCTAACAACTCCTCCTCTGAATCATGGTTCAGACCCTCCTAATATAACAGGAACCTCGGGAGAGAGATTGACTGTGAGTCTCTTCGCTCACAGGTGGTCCTATGTGTTCAAGTATTTGAGGAGGTCGGGGCGACCCTAGAGTGCCATACAATTAAGCAGGAATTACGCGAGGCGATTGGGAGACCCCTTGCGTCGGAATTCCCGCGATGACAGGGTCAACCAGAAACGGCGATCGCATACCT
>BLSH010121859.1:1045826-1056386 GCA_018402905.1 Glandirana rugosa | reverse complement strand
AGAGTAAGGGGTTAAGCTGCCATCTTAATCATAGCTCAGCTAGTGAGCTATTGAAAAAAGAAAAAAAAAAAAAAACTGCTGGATTTGGTTTGGGTGTGCCAAGATGGCCGCCGTTCAGTAGGCCTGAAAAGATGTCTATGAAAATGTGAGCTTGTGGCAGATTTTCGGTGCCCAGGTAGGTTGTGCTGAGACTCGGGGTTATAGGGAGGCTATATCTGTGTGGATGGGCGTCTGGGTTTGTGAGGAACACGACTATTGAGAGTCGCAATATGGCGGCTTTGGTAGGCCTCGGCGGGACCCCGGCCTCGCGTACTTTCCGTGCCCGATTTTATGGCGGCAGCCTCCTCGTGGGGGAAAGTTTTCAGGGAAGGATGATCCAGGCACACAGGCTCCCGGATGGTTATCTGCCCGATTCTGGTGCCGCTGGGCAGTTCGGATGGCCCAGTATTAGCGCCGGTAATGTGCCTAAGTGGGTGCCCGCTCGCGGCTCCAGAACTACCCGAAGTTTTGGTATGGGCGAGCAGCCTGGGGTATGAGGAGGCAAGTGAGGGTGGTATTCCTTCTCACCCGTCCTCGGATGTGCAGGATTCCTTTGGATTGAGATGGATGGGTTCGGAGCTCCTGCAGGATGCGTCCGAAGCCTTCTCGCGCCAAGCCACGCCCCCCGTTCTCCAATGTTTAAGAGATCACTGGTTGTATGCTAAACTTTCCAATTGCTCTTTTGAACAATCAGAAGTACCTTTCCTAGGGTATATAATTTCTTCTGAAGGATTCCAGATGGATCCCAAGAAACTCGATGCCATCTTACAGTGGCCCAGACCTTCCACGTTAAAAGAAGTCCAGTGGTTCATCAGATTTTCGAACTACTTTCGAAAGTTCATCAGGAATTTTTACAAGATTCTGGCTCCCATCACAGCCCTCACCAAGAAAGGGACCAACTGCTCTCAGTGAGCTCCTGAAGCTCTGGAAGCCTTTAATCATCTAAAGTCTGCTTTTTGCTCTGCTCTTGTGCTCTGTCATCCTCAGCCTTCTGCTAAATACTTTTTAGAAGTGGATGCCTCCTAAATAGGTGCCGAGCAGTGTTATCCCAACAAGACCAACAAACTACATCCAGTTGCCTTCTTCTCTAAAAAATTCTCTGTCAAAGAACAAAACTACGACATAAGGAATAGAGAACTTCTGGCTATTAAACTAGCATTCTCCGAATGGCGACATTTATTAGAAGGTACGGAACTCCCAGTGGTGGTTCATACTGACCATAAAAATTGAACCTACTTGGAAAAGGCTCAGAGACTGAATTCCATACAAGCCCACTGGGCATTATTCTTCACCCGGTTTAATCTTCTTGTAACATACATTCCTGGTACTAAGAACACCAAGGCCGATGCCCTGTCTCGGCAATTCCCTTGCGAAAGTCACCAAGCTCCCCCAGAGCATATTGTTCCTCAAGAAGGAATTATTGCTCAACTGAATACTACCTTACAAAGGAGCTTGTTGGCTGCTCAATTCCAGGCCCCTACCAATCTCTTGGTTCCGGCTAATACATTGTATGTGCCTCCAGACTTACGTAAACAAGTTTTGCAGTGGGGCCATGGACAAAAGATATCCGAGCATCCTGGTATGAAACAAACTTTCTTATTACTGAAACCCCTGGTTGGTGGCCTATGCTTAAAGAGGATGTGATCATCTTTGTTAGAGATTGTACTGTTTGTGAGGCCATCAAAATGCCTCAATCTGTTCCTGAAGACCTACTACAACTGCTACCTGTTCCTCGTGCTCCCTTGACACATATCAGTATGGATTTTATTGTAGATTTGCCGGCTTCCAGGAGGAATACCATCATCTGGGTAGTTGTAGACAGGTTTTCACTTCATTTCTATGCCAGCCCTACCTTCAGCCCCAAGCCTGGCTCTATCATTTTTACACTGTATTACGGTCAATATTGTTAGCAACAGAGGTTTGCAATTCATTTCTTTGTTCTGGAGAGCTGTTTGCAAACATCTGGGTATCAAGAATTCCCTGTCTTCTGGATACCATCCTCAATCTAACAGCCAAACAGAAAGGGTTAATCAAGATTTAGAGACCTATCTAAGAGCTTACATTAATGCTGAAAAATGACAACTGGAGATGCTTCCTCTAGCTGAAATAGCCCACAACTCACAGTGGCACTCTTCCTTGAAATGTTCTCCTTTCCAAGCTGCCTTTGGTTATAGACCCAAAGTCCTCCCCTTCCAGTCTTCACAAGTAGAGGTACCTGCAGCAGCCAACATGGTGTCTAGGTTTACCAAGCATTGGAAAGAAATAAGGAAAGTGCTGCTACAGTCTGTTCGCAGATACAAGGGATACACAGATCGTCGCAGAAGACCTGCACCCCGTTTTCATCTTAGTCAGCTTGTATGGTTATCTACTAAGAGCATCAAACTGAGACAAACCTCCCCCAAGTTTGGGCCTAGATATATAGGACCCTTCTGCATTTTTAGTCAAGTCAACCCAGTGGCCTATAAACTTTATTTGCCCTCACATCTTCAGATTCCCAATACGCTTCACGTATACTTGCTTAAACCCTTTTACAAGAATAGGTTTTCGCTACCCTCTAGATGTCCTTCTCCTATCTTGGTTGATAATCATCAAGAATATGAAATTAGTAAAATTCTGGATTCCCGACGTAAGGATAGACAATTGCAGTATCTGGTGGACAGGAAAGGTGATTCCATTACAGAAAGGACTTGGGTACCCGCTCACGATGTCCATGCCCCACGACTGGTCAAGTTATTCCATGATAAGCATCCTTCCAAGCCTAAATAGTCGGGGGCATCTTTGTGTGGGGGTACTGTCACGCCTTGACCGGGGATCGATCCTGGGACCTGTGTTCTTGTGGGCGGTTCCTTACGGCCTTAGCCACAGAGTAACTACTTTTTTTGTGGAGCCCTGGGTATCTACTGCATTTTGGATGGTGACTCTGGCTCCACCCAGTGGTCAGCTGTAGGCAGTCACTTCAATTAGTACCCTATAAAACCTCACTCCCCTTCCTGTCTTTGCCTGAGTACATGTTTCAGTTACTGCTAGCTATTATACCTGAATGTTTGCCTGTTACTAACTCTGCTTGTTCCTAACTACGCCTTTGGATTGCCCTCTTGTACTACATTGACTGATTGTTGCCAAACTTGCCTGTCCCTGACACCGTCTCTGGTAACCCCTTGGATCTCTGCCTGGATTTGCTACAGGACCTTCGGCCTTGGTTCCCAACTACACCACCTACTAACCGTGAGTCATTTATTTATTTGTGGTTCCTTGATTGGGTCTGTTTGCACTTACCATAGAGGTCCCAGAATTCTGGCTGCAGGACCGCAACCGTCCTCCACTTGATACCGGGATAACAACACTACTGGTCAGGAAACCGGAGTGACGGTTGGGGTTCCTGGCAGACCTAACATGCAGACTGTCCCCTCCACAGAGCCAGGCGATCTGTTGATTGTCCACACAGAGCACCAATCAAAAACGTGATTCTATGGCCTCCTCCCCCTAAGAAGTGAATGCCTGGAGGAACAATTTGGTGCAGAGCTAAGGACACACATGGCATCCTCGGGGCTGTCACTCTGGAGCCCCCCTTCTCCTGGCCCTGTATACGGGCTGTTTGTGGTGGGGCAGAGCAGCTGAGCCTGGAGCTGACCTTAGTGTGTGGTCCTGGGCTGAATGCCTCTATTACCCTCCCGATCAGATACATTTACATCCAAAAGGTGAACAGAGCAGGAAGGCTGCTCACCTCCTTTCCAGGTAACGAACAGCCGCTCATCCAATCCTAAGAGATCCATGGATCCTCCCAGTGCAGTTCACATCCAGTGACACCCAGCCCTGTCCCCTGTGACATCACCTTCCTCATTCCTGGGATTTAACTCTTTCGCTGACCCTCATCCACACAGGACTATTCATTGCACATCACAGCATGGTCCAGCCTTGGGGTCACTTCCCTCTGACAGTGCTCAGATAAGGGGGATCAGAGTACATCTCATGTCTGACCACATCATATCGCTAAAGGGAAACTGGCCTCCCCTCCACCTGTCTGTCATGCAGATCCTCATGTTCAGAATGTATTGAACTCGGGGGATCCGAGTGACAGCCAGGAAAGTCATATTTTTGTTAGGAAATTACATTTCCACTGACAGGTTTTTATAGGGCTCATTCACACCACATGCACTGTGTATAGCACAGATTGTTAAATGCAACTGAGTTGATGTGCTGTGTTGACATGCATTTTATAATGCATTGTGTTGCGTTAATGTGTATGTGGTTTTATTTGTTTTGGTTTTTTTTACAGCAGAGTGCTAGTTCACACCACTTGCAGCGTGGGAAACACATATTTCTGCACTCATTTCCCACACCACACAGAAATGTGCAGATTTCTGCAGACACAGATGCCAATAATACTTAATGGCACCCCCACACATCTGGCTTATGTGGGTGTGTTCGCGACCACCAAAACATATGGTACTGCACAATTTTAAAAATCATGCCTGCCTTACTTTTTGTGTTTTCCAGTGTGCCACATGTGAATGCTCAAAAATGCACCTTTTATGGTTTGAACCAGCCCTTAAGGCCACATGCACACTAGATATCTTTGCATCCAAACCTGAGGGAAAAGTTGTACTATGTACTGAGGGAAAGACTGATTTAATACTGGGGACAGGCTGACCTTGGGGGGGTGGGGGATTAGCTGGGAACAGACTGACCTGGAGGGGGGGAATTGTACTAGGGACAGACTGACCTGAGGGGGGTTGTACTGAGGACAGACTGACCTGGGGAAGATTGTACTGGGGATAGTTTGACTGGGGGCAGAATATTGTACTGGAAACAGACTGACCTAGGGTCGTTGTACTGTGGGACAGACAATGTTTTGGCAAAAGTGGTCCCTTCATCCACCTAATCTATGTGGATAGAGGAATCTGTTAGTTTGTTAGTATATTGTACATAGCATACTCTTGCACTACACACACTATATTTTACATGATGACACATTCTTGCACTATATACATGTAGTGCCCACTACCATTGGTAGGTGCTTAGTGCGACATTTTTTGTATAGGTAAGGTAAATTTGGTCAGGTCTGACTTAAATGCAGGCCTTATTTTTTTGATTCTGTACAGGGGAGTGGCCCAGGGAGAGCTGAAGACTGCAGGAAGAAACACCCCTCGGTTACTCCTCCCCTTTTCTTCAGAAATTTCTAGAAAAGGGGATGGGAAGAGGAAGTGAGGCTTTCTGAGCTATGTTATGACCAATCCCCAACCTGGATTGAAAGGGGGCAGGCCTCCTTCAATACCGGGGTCTGCCCAGTGGGGGGAGGAGAGTTAGGGTGGAAGTTGGAGAATGGAGGCATAGTGTTGAGGCTGTCGGTGGGCCTTGCAGGAGTCCTCAGTCTGGGGGGGTGACCTTGGCCCGGGGCTCGGGTGCATCCAGGAGGAGTGAGATCCTGTCGGAGAGGCACAAGGTGGAGCAGGAGAGGACAGCAGGAGAGAACTACAGTGAGGTCTCCAGGAGGAGTCCACCGGGTGTCGGTAAGTGACATAACCAAGGGAAGTGGAGATGCACTCTGCGGCAGACTGGGAGAGAGACAGTCTGGAAGAGGTGCAGGAAGAGACTGGGACTTTCGTGTCAGTGGGCAGTGTACAGGTGTGCAGTCCTGGAGGACGATGGGCTGGTAGCAGTAGTCCATCAGGCCAAGTAGCACATTCTGCAAACTTTCTCTAGGCTATAGGGACCCACGGTCCTTTGCCTGCAAAAGTGGTTACTAGGCCCTGGTCAAAGCAAGATCAGACTTCACCATGTGCTACTAGGCCGGAAGCAAGTGTTGTGCAGGAGAGAGGAACAAGGAGAAGCAATTGCTGTGCTGGAGGAAGGAGAGTGTATATACTGAGTGTATATAGAGGTCCCATGTAAAGAACTGTTAATCTCTGGGATCCCCATAATCACCCCTGCCCCATCCAAGTTTAATCCCGTAATAAAACAAAAAAAAAACAGAGACAGCCTGTTTTCTGACTCCAGACGCAAGAGGAGTGTGATTGAGGGCAGTGTGAGCAGGTGAACCACTACTTCCAGCCACCCCCAAGGGGCACATTGGCTACATACACTATACTGTACATTACACACTCTTGCACTATATACACTACATTGTACGTTACACACTCCTACACTATATACACTATATTGTACATTACATACTTCTCAAGTGTAGATTGTCTTAACACGTGTTGGTTACTGAGCAGTCCATGACTATTTTGCTGCATAAACCTCCCAATATCTCCAAACATAATACAGTTTACATGCATATCACAATGGTCTAATCCCTTGTTAGAACCTATGTCATATGTAGTGGGAATACTTTAATTTTTCACAGATATCTTTGGCGAAAGTTTTCACAAGACAGAATCAGATTAGGAATAGACAAGTATTCTTACAAAGGTGTGGAACTTGAGCTGTAAGGAAAGGGGTGTTATCAATTTGAAGGTTTACCAGATGGATACCAGAGTGAGACTTTGAAAAACATCAGAGAATGATAATGGGGGAGATTTGCTAAATCTGGAGCACAGATAATCTGGCGCAACTGTGCACAGTAACCAATCAGCTACTAGCTACTGTTATTGTCAAAGCTTCATTGAACAATCTGAATTTAAAAGCTGCCCCAATGGCTATTCTCTAGCAAGTCAAAATATATAGCAATGAATTTGCCAAATATCACAGCAAAAATGACTTTAAAGTGTAACTAAAGGCAAAACTAATTTTTGTTTTCATTTTGGAGGGGAGGTTTAGAACCCTCATCAGTTTTTTTTTTTTTTTTTTGCCATTTCTGTCTCATTGAGGATATTTCCTCTCCATTAATGCTCCAATGTCAATCCAAAATGTGTGACTTTCTTTCCCTTTTCACTTTCAATGATAAGGAAAAACAGTAGAAATAGTGAACCTTTCTAACAGTGGCACAGACAGCAATAACAACTGACAGTGGTTCTAATCCCTCTATGCCAGTGGTTCTCAACTCCAGTCCTCGGAACCCCCCAACGGGCCAGGTTTTAAGTATTACCTTGGGGAGATGCAGACTAGAATACTGCAATCACTGAGCAGCAAATTATATCACCTGTGATGTGTTTCAGTTATCCTGCAAACCTGGCCTGTTGGTGGGTCCCGAGGACAGGAGTTGAGAACCATTGCTCTATGCTGTATCCATCCCAGTGGATATGATGTAATGCAATAAAATACAGATGAGATAAATCCCACAAATTTTGATGAAATAACGCATGCCTCATTTTACGAGTGATTGTTAGTGAATTGAAAAAAAGTGAAAAACGGTATGAGCTATTTTACAGTTCATCTTAAAGTGGTAGATACCGCTTCATGAATGGAGTCCACTGTGTTTTGTCTCCTGTTGTGCATTTTTTCTTGCACTGATTGTTCTCTTATTTTGTTCTCTTATTTTGAAAATCAACACAAATTAGGAAAAAAAATGGGGAGTATCGGCTGGAACATCATAAAACACTTCATCACCGCTTCAGCACACTCCTCAGACTTTTTTTTGGTTGTGTTATTTATGAAAATACTCTTTTCTGGGGTTAGAAAAGATGGCTACATCTGCAATTCAGTAGCACTTATTGAAACTATGAAGGCAGGCTAAAAATGTAATTTATGAAAGCAGGTGACTCTGATATCAAATTGGACTGATGTGCAAATTAGTTACTCTGCAGACTGTTCTTAAAAATTAGGTACAGTGGTCTGGCAATTTCTTGACTGAGTTCCTTAAGGACCCTCGGGTGCAAGCCATCTGGTCCTGGTGACTTATTTACGTTAAGTTTCTCGAGTCTATTCCTAATTTGATCCTCAGTTAGCCATGAGGGTGCTTCATGTGACGTGTTGTGAGGTCCTACATTATATTTTTGAATACTTGAGCCCCTTGTTTCCTTTGTCAATGCTGAGGAGGAAAATGAGTTTAACACCTTTGCCATCTCTCCATCCTTTGTAACCAGATTCCCTTCATCATTCTTTATGGGGCCTATATGATCTGACCTCCCTCTCTTACTATTTATATACTTAAAGAATTTATTGGGATTCTTTTTACTCTGCTCAGCTATGTGTCTTTCATGTTCTATCTTCGCTGCCCTGATTGAACCCTTACATTCCTTATTGCATACCTTATAAAGCTGGAGTGCCGACAGAGACCCGTCAGCCTTGTATTTTTTGAAGGCCTTCTCCTTTGCCTTTATATGTGTTTTTTCATCGGAGTTAAGCTACCCTGTTTTTTTATTAGCTCTTCTAAACTTATTTCCCATTGGGATACACTGGCTAATACCTTTGTATAGTATGTCCTTGAAGCACTCCCATTTTTCCTACGCATTCATTGTACCTAGAATTTTATCCCAACTAACATCTTCCAGCAAGGAGCGTAGTTTATGGAAGTTGGCTCTCTTAAAATTCAATGTCTTTGTATTCCCCTTATGTTTCCTATTTGTGTGACTTACACTATAACGAATTGACCTGTGATCGCTATTTCCTAGATTTCCCCTTACTTCCACGTTTGTGATTAGGTCTGTGTTGTTAGTAATCAGAAGGTCTAATAAGGCTTTTTTTCTAGTTGGTGCATTTACTATCTGAGCCATGAAATTGTCCTGCAGGACATTTAGGAAATGCCGAGCCTTAGCTGAGTGCGCAGTAGCTTCCGCCCAGTCTATATCTGGATAATTAAAATCCCCCATTATAATGACACTTCCCATCTTTGCCGCAGTTCCAAACTGTGACAGGAGGTCCGCCTCCCCCTCTTCCCTCTGGTTAGGGGGCCTATAGCATATTCCTAGTATTACATTCCCCTTGGTGTCTTCCTTTTGCAGCTCTACCCATAGGGATTCAACCTCCTCCCTTGATCCACGAGTAATGTCATCCCTCACATTTACTTGTACATAATTTTTGATAAACAGGCATACCCCTCCCCCTTTTCTGCCCTCCCTATCCCTGCGATATAGGGAATACCCCTGAATGGTAGTTAGCCAATCATGAGAGCTATTAAACCAAGTCTCTGAAATTCCCACAAAATCAAACTCCTCCTCGTACAGTAGTAGCTCTAGTTCTCCCATCTTGTCCGCCAGACTCCTGGCATTAGCGAACAAGCCCCGTAGTTTTGTCCAAACGCCTACTGGTTTCTTGTTGGGTATTTAATGGTTGCATACAGGATTTGTTGCACTACCTACCTCAGGTTTGGGTTCTTCATTAGGCCTACCACTGCTGCCCCCAATGCTACCCTCTAAACTTTGTTTCACTCTGTCTATTTCTAAGTCTAGACCCTCCCCCGTTGCCTAGTTTAAAAGCCCCTCTAGCTTGTCGGCCATCCTTATTCCCAGCCGATCTGCACCTTGCCCATTTAGGTGCAGTCCATCCTTTCTAAAGAGCTTGTAGCCGATTGAGAAATCGGCCCAGTTCTCCAGAAACCCGAACCCCTCCTTTCTACACCAGCTCCTCAGCCACTTGTTAACTTCCCTAAGCTCCCGCTCTCTGGTGTGGCTCGAGGTACCGGTAGTATTTCTGAAAATACTACCTTGGAGGTCCTAGTCTTCAACTTTGCTCCTAGATCACTAAAATCTTTTTTTAGGACACTCTACCTTCCTCTAGCTTTGTCATTGGTGCCAACATGCACCATGACAGCTGGGTCTTCCCCGGCCCCTCCCAGTAATCTGTCCACCTGATCCGTGATGTTCCGAACCCGAGCGCCCGGTAAACAGCATACTGTTCGGCGTTTCAGGTCTGTGTGACAGATTGCCCTCTCTGTGTTTCTAAGAATTGAGTTCCCTACCACCACAACCTGTCTTTCCTTTCCACTGACTTCATCCCCACCCTCATTGGAGGAGTTACTCCCCTGGCAGCTAGGGGCACCACTCTGCGCCAGCATTGCTGGTCCCTGACTGGTTTCCGCAATATCACACAACGGGGTGTACTTATTGGGATGTTCAAGCCCAGGATCATCCTCCCTGACTCTTTCCCTTGTACCCTTCCTAACTGTCACCCAACTACTCTGTTCTGCTTGAAAGGAAAATGGTACTGCGCAGCCTCAGATAATATCTATCTGTATCAACCCTTTGAATAATAATATATAAATAGTGAAATGGCAAAAAATATTCTGTGATTAATTCTCCCAACTATGTCTATCTATAATAGACTCCGACGCGTCATGGTAAAAGGAAAGTTCGTCTTGTCTCATCAACCCACTGTCAATCCTTCCCATGTTCCCTTTCTCAGTCCCTCCTACTAGGACCCGAACTTGTAGGGTTATTCATGTGGGGCAACACACTATAACGCCTTTGGTCAGTCCCTGGTCGTTACGACCGCGTCTCACCACGGGGATCGACGGTCCCCTCATTGAGGAGGTTACTCCCACCCCTACTTCAGTCACCTTTCCTTTCTGTCCAACACCACCATCCCTTGAGTTAAGAATCTTTGTGTCTCTCCCGTTAGACAGTGTGTCTGGACTTTGCGGCTTGTCATACGACAAATGGCCCGCGAGCCCAAGCCTTGTAGTGCCTGACAGAGAATATG
>BLSH010121859.1:1024947-1045142 GCA_018402905.1 Glandirana rugosa | reverse complement strand
ATCCCCCTGCAAAAGAGGCATCCTTCACCTGTTTGGAGCACGAATACCCATAAGGACTATCTGAGCACAAGTCACTGGAAATATCACTACAAGCACTTTATTTTTGTTACAAGGACTTTTTATACACATTTGTGTTTTTATATGTTTACACCTGCTTCACTGTGATAATATCACTTCACTAATTTTTGGTTCATATAATTTATGCAAATGTATTTTTATATTGAAGATTTTATTGGTCACATTTTTATGCATTTTTGCTGAACGTTTTATATGGAAGAGTCACATTATTAATGAATTAATCACAGAATATTTTTTGCCATTTCACTATTTATATATTATTATTCAAAGGGTTGATACAGATAGATATTATCTGAGGCTGCGCAGTACCATTTTCCTTTCAAACACTATTCTTCTATTGTCACATAGTAGGTACAGCAGCAACCTCTCTAAACACTATAGTAGTCTCTTAGTAGCGCGAGGATACACCACTATATTTTATCATTACTCTGTTCTGCTGCCTTCACCTCTTTGTCTCCACCCGGCTCTGTGCTGGCCCCTGCCGGCACCTGCCGGGTACGATCCCAACTCTCCTTTAGTATGGAGAGTCTTCTCGGTGTTGACAGTTGCTTCCCTAGATTCAGAACCTGGGCTTCCAGGGAAACAATGTGCTTACATTTTGCATAGCAGTATTTGCCCTCAATCTCATGGTCAAGGAACGCATACATGTGACAAGATGTACACTGAATCGCGTCTCCACACCCGCCAGGCATCGTACCTACTAATTTAATTTAATGGGGACTGGAAATTATACCCTGTCCAAATAACTACCTGTTAGCTGCTACACAGGTACTCACAATACACAGGTACTTGTTAATTAGATGTTAACTAAGGGATGATTTTTTCTAGAAGAAGGTGAGCAACATCATGGATTGCATGGTTTTTCCTGAAGATCCACACACATGCTGATTACAGGAGAACAGGAGCATGGCTGGAATCCATATTTAACACAATATATTAATATACAGTATGTGTCAATGTAACATGGAACCTAAAAGTATTTTTCAAAGGTGAATGGTGATTTGCTCACCAGCCACCTCTCCTGGTCACAAGTTCGCTTTTTCTCGGTTGGGGGGGTGGGGGGGGGGTCTGCTCGTCTGTTACCTGTCACCAGTACTCACGATCCTCACCACGATGCCCCGCTCCTGCTGCTGCTCTCAATACCCCGCTGCCGCTTTTCAGTCACGTGTATGTGTGGGGGGGGTCCGCTCTGCTTTTCCCCAGCTGATCCCACTTCTGGTCTCCCGGGTCACTCGCTGCCTCTGGTCCGGTCTGTTGCTACCACACTCCCTCACACTTTCCCTCACTGTCCTTGGCTTCATGCTAAAACAAACTCCGCAACAGCTCCACCCGCTGATGATTCTGCAACAGAAGCCACTGTTTAGAAGACCACCGATGGCACAACACTGTGGTGAAAGGACACAGGGTCAGGGTAGAGCTTTGCATCACCTACTCCTTGCACATGCATAAAACTTCTTTTCTTATTTATTAATGATGCCGTATACAGCCACTTCACAAACTGTTCTAGAGGAAGGCTAATATATAGTACAACTGATATATCACGTTTTTATTGTTATTCATATCATCCTTTCAAATATTACTTCTCATTTCCTAATCTCCCCACTGGGGACAAAAGCAGTAATAAAAAAAACAACAACTTGGAACTGGGCTTTATTAGTAGGTCTTCCTAAACTGAAGGTGGAAAAGTAGTGTTCTGTGGCCTACTGAATTAGTGTTGCAGTGAATAGTTCAATTAAACTGCAATAACTTGCCCCTGGAAATTACTTAAAAATGTTGATAGCTATGCAAATTCATGTTCTACTACAGTTACCACTGGATTCTTTCAAATTACATATTGTGTGCAAAGTCTAATCCTTACTGAAAAGCTTGAATGATGCAAATTGGTACCCCTAGGTAAAAGCTGTTGTACGTGTAAAAACTGTTCACCCTTGTAAGTCATATTCCAAGCTGTTGATTCTGTTATCCATTTTCCCTGTTCTGTTTTGATTGGCATGCTCGACATGATGAGACCAATTGGGCATAACCACTTTTGCCTCACACTGCTAATGTTGTTTTGCCAAAAAAAGTGGTTTTCTTTCTCAAGTTTTAAAGCGGAGATGTAAATCCAAGGAAAAGCTTACTGGAGTTATCTAGTAGTTGCTTGCAAAGTACATCACAGTGAAACATGACCATTGCTAATTTAAATATGACATATTGCTAATTTGATTAAAGAAACTCATTTTATAATAGAAATGCTCTAATCCCCATGCAAATATTTTCCCATGCAGACAATCCTTGCAATAGCCAGCATCTATGAAAGTACAGAGCTTACCAATTCCAGCCTTCACCTCTACCAGCAGCTAAACAAAGACACAATCAGCACTATACTGACACCACAGGAAGCACATTTTTAGACACAAAATCAATTCTGGGGGGCCAATAAGAGGAGTTGTGGGGCTGCTCTGTGCAAAACCACAGAGCAGGCAAGTATTATATGTTGTTAAATAAAAATAAAAAAAACTTTACAATCACTTTAACTGGAGGGTACTATTAAAAATAGCTTGATGATAAAATGTAAATAATGTTTACTAACTTTAAATAATAAAAAATGCATGAATGCAATTGTATGTATGGTCTGAAACCCAATAAATGTTGTATATTTTTATTGGCTTTTATAAGACCAACATATATCAGATACGTTCAGTGATGTCAAATAGCTGGCTGCATATTTAAAAATGAGGGTTAAATGAACACATGAAAAAATTGATTTAAATAAGAAAATGCATTTGTAGAAGTGAATGAGAACAATTTCATGTTCCAGAAAACAGCACAGAAAGATTTCTCATTCTAACTTACTGACCTTACTGCAGCTATGAACATCAGTCACATTTGAATAATATATTTCAAGGCTTTCATGTTTACAGCAAACATAAGTATTCATCTGCAAATATCCTTTTGCGTGCAAATGTCTCGTTGTTGGTTGTTGGTTGGCTGCTTTTGCTGGAAAAAAATATATATGCACTATATTGTCAAAAGTATTGGGGCACCTGCCTTTACACTTTTTTTCATGGCATCCCACTCTTAGTCCGTAGGGTTTAATATTGAGTTGACCCACCCTTTGCAGCTATAGCAGCTTCAACTCTTCTGGGAAGGCTGTCCACAAGGTTTAGAAGAGTGTCTATGTTCCAGAAGCGCATTTGTGAGGTCAGGCACTGATGTTGGACGAGAAGGTCTGGCTTGCAGTCTCCGCTCTAATTTATCGGGTTGAGTTCAGGACTCTGTGCAGGCCAGTTCCTCCACCTCAAATTTGCTCATCCATTTATTTATGGACCTTGCTTTGTGCACTGGTGCTCAGTCATGTTGGAACAGGAAGGGGCCATCCCCATGGAGGCACTGGACAGAGAGGAGGGGCCAGGATCACTGGAGGGGACCCATGAAGAGGAGGTTCGGGGCAGCTATGTCCATCCCTTTGCACAGAACAAGTAAGTATAGACATGTTTGTTATTACTTATTAAAAAATATATTTTTCCTTTACGATCACTTTAACATAGAAACATAGAAAAGTGACGGCAGAAAAAGACTGAGTAGTCCATCAAGTCTGCCCCTTTTTATTTATTTATTTATTTTTTTTCCACATTAACCTTGTTGTCTGACTATAGATTTATGTTTATCCCAAGCATGTTTGAAGCCATTTTCTGTTGACTGTCTCACAACCTCTGTTGGTAGTTTATTCCAATCATCAACCACCCTTTCGGTAAAATAATACTTTCTAAGATTAGTTTTGAACTTCCCTCCAGTTAGTTTGAGGTCATGTCCCCGTGTTCTTGATTTTGGTTTCATATTGAAAAGACTGCCCTCCTGAACCTTATACACCCCCTTGATGTATTTAACAATTTAAGTAATCAGCCAATGGTCCTCATCCATGTTATTTCTTTGCATGGGGTGACAATGTTGTTTCACGTGTAATTAATGCACAACAGTGGTGTTACCCCTGCCCAGCAGTGATGTCCTGGCACCCACTGTCTTAGATCCTGTCACCCAGGTATTTTGAAGACCTCAGCAGCACATATGGCAACAGTGTGAGGGCAAACAAGAGTATTTCTTTAAGGGAAAAAAAAATCAGATATGTTTACATCAATATTGGCAAGGGGGGCGGGGGGGGGGGGGTATAAAAAAATGGTATATAATTGTAAAAGTAGAGGGAGAAATAAACCCTTGTTAGATTTTTATACCCATTGGTGGTGACTCTGACATGGAAGCTTCCCTCAATTCTGTTTGCTTTTCTTTTGGAAAGAGGGAGGCAGGAAGCTGCCTTCAAATGCTCCCCCTCAGAGAAGGCAAGTGCAGATCAATTAATGAACACATGTCAGCCTGGTTCTCAGTGCATACTTATAGTAACTCTCTTACATATACTCAATGGAATACGTCACATTGTGCAAGCGTTTCCTCTGCAGACTTGAGATGTTAATTAAGGGATGATGTTTTCTAGAAGAAGATGAACAGCATCATGGATTGCATGGTTTACCTGAAAGTAGCCTGAAGATCCACACACATGCTGATTACGGGAGAACAGGAGCATGGCAGGAATCCATATTTAACACAATACATTAATATACAGTATATGTCCATGTAACATGGAACCTAAAAGTATTTTTCAAAGGTGAATTACCATGCCAAGGCTAAATTTTACTAGTCCATTTAATTTGACCCATTCAGAAAAATATAGGGCAATCTGTAAAAACCCAGAGCGGGTTATTAACGTATAACTGCTGGAAGGGTGATTTTGACTAAGAGTTACTGCATACTGCAGCTCTTTTCTTTGGACTTCCCCTTTAAAAAAAAACTGTATATTCTGTACAAGCAAGGAGAAGGGACAACTCAGAAGAACCACACTGATATCTGCTGGCAATTATCTAGTGGAATATTAAAATTAAAAAGTAATATCTGCTTTCTGCTGAAAACACATCCACATTTTTTTTCCTCCAGCTTTAATGACTATCCTTCATGTGATGTTTTCATATAACTATCTGTCTTTGCACCAAACAGGAAGAAGTTATTGACACCGTTTTATGTCTTTTCAGTTACTTGTAATTATGGAACTTTAAAAAATGCCTGAAAAGCTGCCAGTGTTAAATTATTTTGTGAATAATAAATAAGAAAATATAAGTATACATACCATATGAAGCATGAAAGCCAAATGAATTATGCCAGCAGTTTAGTGGCTCAAAGCTATAAGCCACTAGAACGTTCATGTTGTAATTAAAGGGAAACTATAATGGCTCTAGGTCAACTGCACTTAATTTGTTTAAGTCTATACATGTTAAAGTTTTTTATATCTATTTGTTACTATGTATATGAAATCTTTGGTCTATTAATAAATGTTGATTACAGGATATATCCATGATACAGGAGTTTCAGAGCATTATAAGTGTTCTAACCACAGAGAACAGCAGAAAATGTTTGCCTTCAGGACTTCTCTCTCTGATTGAAACATGGTAGCAGTTATCTGTACACAACAGAAAGACTGGGGAAGGAAGTAGATGAGTCAATGTTCTCAATCATTAAGGGTGATTTTTGAAAGATGTAGAAACTGGTCACTAAGCTTATAAAGATGAAGCAGTGTTTAGTGCAATCATCCAATCATATACTTATTGTAAAAGAAATAAAAGAAATATACAGGAAATAAAAGATAGTATTAATTTCACCCTAAGCTCCAGCCTGATATTGAAATTGCATGTTTGAAATACTATTATAGAAGGTTCAACAGTTTGAGAGGGAAGATAATGCTAGTATTGTATTACAAAAAAATGTTTATCTATTAAAAGAAATAAAGAATGCATTTGTATGTTGGATTAGGTAAAGATGGCTGCTAGGCATAGAAGGGTTCTGCAATAATGGAGGTGGTGGGCATCTGTTTGATTTCACTTTGCCCTTTAGCCTGGAATTGTGCACCTTCTCTCCCTTGCCCTGGGAATGCAGACAATGTGCAAAAAGCCCCCAGAGGCCAGAGGACTTACTGTCCATAGAGGCATAGTTGCTAAGTGCATAGCTGTTCACCAGGTTTTGAGGGTTCTCTCCCAGGTTTTCTGGTGGTTGGGGCAAATCCTTCAATTCAATTCTGGAAAATTACCTGCATCTGGAGGTGGCACTGAGGAGGAGGTACTGTCACCTGAGGGATAAAATGGGAGTGTCAAGCTTACCCCTAACACAGGTTGTCAGGCACTATAGCTAGCTTCTGTGTTCTTCACCTATCCAATAAGGCACGCAGGCCTACCGGTTTGTGGCTGCCCGGAGGTCTTATACACAATGCTATAGTGCCTGGCTACTACACCAGGACAGGTACAAACTGAGCACAGTGAACAGGTACTTGCAGATGGCAGACACGCAGAGTAGTCAGTGACAGCCTGGGTTCAGGCTAGGCTGAGTTCTGAGCGTAGTCGATATCCAATCCAAGGTCATCAACAAGGGATTCCAATTTAGCAGGCACAGAAAATAGGCAGACAAACAGGGAGCTTGAAACATGTGTTAAACACTATCACAAGCATGAGACTGCAGGCTTGACTGGCTTAAATCAAGTTTGGTCTCCAGCCCAGGGAGAGTCTACATCACTCACCTTGCAGGTGAACAGTCAGATAGGGAGAATGAGAATGTGTCACAGCCAAATGTCAAGTTGACAGAAAGCCCTAAAAAATCCAAGCTCAGCTCCTTATTACATGTCCCTGCAAAGATGACAATGGGGGACATTGATGGAATATGCACTGGCAAAGATTGTGCTGGCTGACAGAATGGTGCAGTGTCTGGAGTGTTGGGGTGCACTTTCAGGGATGTTCATAGTCAGAAGTCCAGTGTTAGGGGTGCTGGGCAGCAGGGAGGTGGTTAGGGTGCAGAGTGCTAGGTGTACTGGGTAGCCCTAAGCCGTCTACTTATAAACCTGCAGAGAGGCTTCTCTGACAGATTACCACCTGATATGGTGTAGGCTCCTGGACTACATGGCCTGTAAATCTCAGGTAAGTGCAAGTGGGGTTTAATTGGCCTAGGGAAGGGGGTCATTAGGATTAAGTTATTTAAAAGTATAGTTAGATTTTAGACCCCCTGCACACATATGCATTGTGATCATTTAAAAAGTGTTGCCTACCATTTAACATGTTCTTTTCTGATAATTCCAGCTCTGCATTATCCTACTTGGGTCTCTTTTTTTATAAACAGGCTAGGGAGCTGTGTTTGCCCTAACTAACCCTGTCTGTACTGTGCTGGCAGATATCATTATTAGTTGCAAACTAGATTTTAACGCTGCTAGTCCCAAGAAAAGATAAGAAGATCTCTCACCAGACTACAAAATTATTTTTTTTTATTTTTTTCCTGACCGTGTCGTCTCAGTACAGAACATCTTCTCTTAAATAAGCAGCATCAACATAACAGTATCCTTATACCCGTTTCTTCCATAATATACCCTCCTCAACCACGTCACATAAATGCACCCTGTTATCCTTTTTTCTCAATGCTGTAAAGTCTCTCATCTGCCACCACTGGAAATCTGCACGTACCCCAACTTTAGGAGAATGCTTTAGAAAAATAGACATGTTACACCTTAATTAATTCATACCTAAAACAATTAATATGAGAAATTTTATAACATTTGGGCTAGCTGGATAGAATTCAAATGATTTGTGATATAGAAATTACATGTCTCTGATGTAAAGGGTTTATTTGCCCATGTATATTATTATTCTCTCTTATTTGATGCGTACTATTTTGGTTATTGAATTTTTCCCAATGGGAAATATGACAGAGCAGCACTTGTTTCAGATACCACCAAACTTCTCTACAAGTATGTACTTTTACAGAAAGCTCACATACTTTGTGTCATGTTTTGTACATCTTTGATAAATGCTCAATAAAATAAATAAATAAATACGTGCAAAACAGCTGTGTTCTTTTAAAGCCTCTTTTTACAACGTCTGTGAAAAATGTTCCCTTAACAAAATCTCTCTGAAGTTTTAAAGATACTTTTATTGGTTCATCAAAGCAATTTAGGTAAGGAATGAAACTATAAACAAATGTCACAATATACAAGGAATTATTTCACCCAGCTCATTCCAGGGTGCTTTTTTTAAGCCCTTCATAGATACACAAATAAACTTACCTACAACAATCAAAAATGTGCCTCGTGATTCCTGTATTTGCTATATTAGAACAAATAAATATGGTTGCAGTTGACACTTGATGCACACCAGTTTAATCCAGTGGGCCTGTTATTGTTAAGGTGATACTAAAGGTAATTTTTTTAAATTAAAATAGAAAAGAGGGTGGCGCATGCGCGGCAGCTCCCATAATGGACGTCTGATACGGGAGCTCCACACCGCTCCGCCCGATCCATAGCCCCAGCGCTAGCAACACTGAGCGGACAGCATCCAGGACAGGCTCCCCACCTTGCGGAGACACCCGTGCTACTCTGTATGTACGGAGAACCACGCAAAGGGGAGGTATACCTCCGGCTGGAGTTCAGGGACAAGGCCCCAGAAAGCTCCAACATGGCGGCTGCGGCCGGCACAGCAGGCCATGAGGACGTGCAGGAGTCCATAGCGGACCCCCCCAGGACATAAATGATGCACACAGCCTATCATCTACCCTTGTGAGTATTGCACAGCCCCAGAACACCTGTCCTACTTCTACGGAGTCTCTTTTGGGCAGAGCTTTTAATGGACAGCTGAATGCATGGGCTGACAGCCCTTCAGGCCTATCTACTCCATCACAGCTTATTCCAACACCACAGGGGTATGTTCCAGACATCTCACAGCTGCTTTCTAAATTTTCAGAAATGTTAGTGCCAGGCCTTGCTCAAACGGCCACGCAATTCACCAACTCAATTAAATCAGATCTCCAGAACCTGGGTTCTCGCATAGAGGTCATTGAGCAATCCGTGGATCTCACTATACAAAGAGCTAACCAAAATACAGCTTGTATCCAATCATTACAGGAACAATTGGACGCTGCACTTTCCAAAATTGATGACTTGGAGAACAGAAGTCGCAGATACAATTTCCGATTAAGGAGGCTCCCTGAATCGATCGTGGATGTTCAGGGGGCGGTCAAGTCTCTGATCAAGGATCTCATCCCTGATGTACCTGATAGCAAAACTGAGCTGGACAGGGCCCACAGAGCCCTTCAACTTTCCCGCCAGGACGGCCTCCCCAGGAACATCATTGTAAAGCCGCATTATTATGTGATTAAGGAGTTAATAATGTGGAAGGCGAGAGAATCAGACAATATCACCATTCAAGGAAATCCAATTCAGATCTTCGCAGATCTCTCTCCGACAACAATTCAGTGCAGGAGAGTGCTCAAACCCCTCCTGGGTGTATTGACCCAAAAGTCGATCAAGTACTGGTGGACTTTCCCCTTCAGACTTCAGTTCCAGTTCAACCACAAAACACATGGGTTTGCCTCAATTCAAGAAGGAGAACGCATCATGCTTCAACTGGGCCTCATTTCTCAAGAGGGACCCCCTATCCAGCTGAACGACAATCGCCACAATGCTTCCAAGAGACCACCTCCACCCTCAAGCCCTCTGAACCTGGTCTGGCTCAAGCAGAAGCAACAAAGACAATGTAACAACTTACCACCGTGATTTTGGAGTACAGCTCCTGGATCTGTGCTTACCTTGGACTCTACTGGGTCCCCTTGGCTCAAAAGGGAAATAAGACAAGTTTTTCTTTTTTCTCTAGGTTCTACCCTCTTTGGGTGTCGGTTTTGGTTTTGAACTTAATGATTTCTTAAAACGTTATTGCTGTTATGAGTTAAATCATCTGTCCCCACTATGCCTGCGGTACGATGCACAGATTTGAAAATGATCACGGGGTCGTTTCGGATTCCTATGACCTCACCCTGTCAGTAGTATCGCTGGTAATAGTCGGAACTGATTTCTACGTCACACCTGGTTAGCTATAAAGACATTTTCTTTTCAGTTGAAGGGCCACACTTCTAATGTCTAATGTTTAAAGCTATTTAAGGGCTTCAAGGCCGGGGCGATTTTATGGCTCCTCCACCTGTAGTGAGACAAGGGTTTTCACTCCTTTGTGTGGCCTCAGGTTTATGCCTGGTTAATTCCGGGATTCGAACACCTCCGGCCTCTGGGACTGACAGGCTCGGGTAATCCCTGTCATATGTCCTTAGGGGTTGGTTCCCCCCCAGATGGGGGCTTCTCGATTGTTCATGTTCCATTTGTTTACTGCCTCTTTCCTGTTTTCTTTCTTATCTTGTCTCTGTCTACTACTCAGGTGCCTGCGGGGTGAGCCCGAGTCCACAAGGACTGGTCAGGGGGTGAGCGTTTTTACACAAGCAACAATGCGATTGCCTCCAGAGTTCATAAGGTACCGACAATTACAATGGCTGATCAGAGCTTAATCGGGGGTTTCTTTAGAGTAGCCTCACATAATACACAAGGGTTGAATTCTCCCACAAAAAGACGTAAGGCGTTCCAGTACTATCATTCCCAGGAGCTAGATATCCTTCTTTTGCAGGAGACATGCTTCCCTAGATCGTATAATCCCAAATTTATTCACCATAAGTTTCCTACATTCTATCTGGCGAACGCGGAGACAAAGAAACGGGGAGTTGCAGTCTTGTTCTCCAAAAGGGTCTCTTTTTCACATTCCCTTACGGTCACTGACTAGGAGTGGGGCTATCTCTTAGTGAAAGGTCATATCAACGACACTATGTATACCTTTTTGTCTTATTATGCCCCCAACGTAGGACAGGCCAAATTTTTCATAGAAATGCTAACGCATCTCTCCCCATACTTTGAGGGTCGGTTAGTGATGGGGGGGAGATTCAAACATTGCTTTCAACCTCACCGTTGACAAGAGAAGTACCGAGGCCCCTCACCCAAGAAAACCATTTAGGCAAAGTCTGCATATAGCCCGCCTGCTACATTCTTTAGGCCTAATAGACATCTGGAGAGAACTGAACCCCTCAGCCAGGGACTTTACACACTATTCCGCCCCTCACAAAACTATGGCCAGGATCAATCACATTTTTCTCCCCACCAGGGATATTGGTGCTGCATTCCAGGCGTCCATTCAGGATATCTCCTGGTCCGACCACTCTTTTGTTTTCTTAAAACTGGCGGAGAACAGTGCTTCACCCGGTCCCCGACCTTGGCATCTTAACGAGTCTCTCCTAAGCAACCAAGTCCATAAAATCATGATAGAAAAGAGTTCAAAGCAATACTTCCAACTAAACGATGAGGGTGACATATCCCCTATCTCCCTCTGGGGGGCACACAAAGCAGTTATTCAAGACTCCCTCATACAACTGGGTTCTAAACTGAAGAAAGAGCGGAGGCTTGACATAGAAAAATTGGAAAAGGACTTTCAGGTTTTAAGCAAATTGCACAAGCGCAACCCGACCCAAGACTCCTTATCCAAACTCAATTCGGCTAGGCTAGCATTGAATCTTGCTCTCACCTCTAAGGTGGAGAAAAACTTACGGTGGCAATCAGCCAAGTTTTACCTTTCTAAAGACAAAATTGGAACTAAGCTTGCCACCAAATTATCCCCTAAGTATCGAGAAATTGCTGTCCCCAAAATCAAAACTGCAAGGGGAGATCTCACCCAAAGCCCCAAATTATAGTGGAAACCTTGCGCTCTTTCTATGCTAAACTATATGATAGGGACATTGGAGGGACCCCTGATGACCTTGATACTTTTCTGGGAGAGATCTCCCTCCCACACCTAACGGCAGAGGACCGTTCGCTGCTGGGTGGTCCCATCCAGGAGAAGGAAATCCTGGAGGTCATAAAAGGGCTCTGTAATCGTTCGGCACCCGGACTCGATGGGGTACCTATTACTATAAAGCCTTCTCTGACACGCTCGCTCCTTATCTGGTCCGGTTCTTCAATGCCTTGAGAAACGGTTCCACTCTAGACCCTGCTTCAAATTTAGCTATGATATCCGTCATCCCTAAACCAGGGAGAGACCATAGCAATGTGAGCAATTATAGACCCATCTCCTTGGTTAATAATGATATCAAAATACTCTCTAAGGTTTTGGCTTCTCGGTTGGCCTCTTGTATAGGTACCTACCTACAGAAGGATCAGGTGGGATTTATCACTGGCAGACAGGGACCAGACCAGATACGGAGAGAGATTGATGTGGTCTCATTGATGAAATCAGGTTGGGATGGGAGACCTCCACAGGAGGGATACTTACTGTCATCGGACCTTCAGGAAGCCTTTGATACAGTTTCATGGCTTTTCCTCTTTGCTGTCCTTAAAAGACGGGGATTTGGCACTAAGTTCACTGCTGTAATCCTTCTATTCATGCCCAGCTGCACGAGTTAGACTGCAGGGACTATTCTCTGAGCCGTTTCACATTGCTAGAGGTACAAGACAGTTGTGCCCACTTTCCCCCCTTATCTTCGCCATAGTCATAGAGACCCTGGCGATAGCTATCAGAAATCACCCAGACATACATGGCGTACGATGTGGGCCCCATATTCACAAGTGCGCCCTCTTTGCGGACGACATCTTATTATTCATCACCTCTCCCCGCATATCCACGCCAAACATCTTTAGGTGGCTCCAGGACTTTGGACGCTTTTCAGCTCTCAAAGTCAATATGAATAAATCCCAAGCACTTAATGTTTCCACTCCCCTAGATCTGATTGATAAATTATGGGACCATTTCCCCTTTACATAGAACACACATGCAATTCCTTACCTAGGCATCAATCTAACTTTCTCCATTGATCAACTATACAAAGCCAACTACCCTACCCTCATCAAGAAACTAACATCCAATTTGAAAACCTGGTCAACATGTGGACTCTCATGGCTAGGCAGGATTAATGTGGTCAAGATGACCCTCCTTCCCCGTATTCTCTATTTGTTCAGGTCGCTTCCTATCCCAATAGTGAAATCACACATTTCGAAATTGGAATCTGCCATTATAAAATTTGTGTGGGGTGGCAAGGGGCACCGTTTCTCCAAAAGAGTAATGTTTAGGGCAAGGATTCAGGGGGGGCGTGGGGCTTCCAAACCTATGGTGGTATTACAAAGCAGCCCACCTAGCCCAGATTTCTGCTATCTACTCAGACAAGTTGAAGCCAGATTGGGTGAGGATGGAAAGGCAGTCTGTCCCACACCATACCATTGACTTCCTGATTTGGTGAAGTCCTAACCTTGCTCCAACACTCTCACACTCTATAACCATATGTGATTTGCTTCACAAATCCTGCAAATTAATTTCTAATTGGCACCCGCTAGATCACATTTTCAACAATCCTCACTTCGCTCCTGGAAATGATATACAAGCCTTCAAATGGTGGACAGATAAAGGTCCTTATAGAATAGGCCATTTTTTTAACCCTTCAGGTCTGATAACTTTGAGCCATTGTATCAGTAAGCTGGAGATGCCTCCCTCAGAGAGATTCCGTTTTAACCAAATCTCTCACTTTTTACAGTCACTATGGACGATCAAGCCGACTCCATTTTTGGTTAATTTTGAGCTGCGTGGTGGTATCTCTCTAATACACTCTGCACTAGCTGAACCGTCTGGTAAAACCCCTTATATGCTGGGTTGGGAAGGGGATCTTAACTTTGAATGGGATATTGAGAAATGGCATGGTAATTTTGAACACTCATTTAGAGGCCTACAAAATATCTCCTTGGTCAAAGCCAATCTAAAAGTAGTGACCCATTGGTACATGGTCCCGACCCGCATAGCTAAAATCTTTCCTCAGGCTTCGCCTCTATGCTTTCACAATTGCGGGCTCTTGGGCTCTTTGTTACATATTTTTTGGGAGTGTCCTAGGATTCGGCAGTTTTGGAACCGGCTGTTTTACCTAATCAGAAGGCTTACTAATGTAGCTCTGGACCAGGATCCCAGGGTCACTCTTCTCCACTACTGACCACATAAAGTTCCCGAATACACACAAGCACTGATTGATTTTATTTTACTGGGTGCCAAAATTACCATAGCCAAGGCCTGGAAATGGCCTTCCCTTTCCTTGGCCCAAGCAAAATGGAAAATCTCCTGGATAATGGCTCAAGAGAAGGTGGTAAGCATTATCCAGGACACGGCTGGGAGATACGAGCGAATCTGGGAGCCCTGGGCCACTTTTATGAAAGTATTGGTTTAAATCCCATGGAGCTTCGCTACTTTCTCCACACCCCTCGCTACCGACTCACCCCTTGTAACACAATAATACAAGATTATGTTGTTATAGTACTAGAGTATTGTGTTATAATATATAATACATATATAACAGATAATCTATATGTCCTACAGTCACCACACCTTATTATGATTTACGGAAACACGGTTTTCATACTGGCTCTCCTTGCAGGTACTCCCCCCCCCCCGACCTCTCGGTCTCTTTCTCTTGTTTCCCTCCTGAACCTTCTCTTCTTCTATACACTGAATTTTGCATTGCGATTCTGTATTTTGGGTAGTTACAGGGTCTTCTATTGGTTCTTGGGCATTGGGTTCATGGTAATGGAGAAGTCTCTCCTTGGGTCTCAGGGTCATTAGCAGTGCCTTAGCTTTTTCATTGCTTCTAACATAGAGGAGGCACCATTCCCAGACCCGTGGGACACAGTATGCTCCCATTGGGGTGTCTGCGGGCGGGAATACTCCCCCTTTATTTGCACTGCTTGGGTCAGGGGCTTGAATCAGATACTATTGTGCAGGAAGATCTCTTTGGTCATGCCTTCTAATAGACCCAACAGCTTTTACTTATGGTTTGTTTAACATCTTTTATTTCTCATGGGGTTTGATCTGTAAACCCTTCCTTATTTTTGCAATTCTTTGTTTGCCCCTGTATATTGTGAGCACTACAATAAAAATTATTGAAACATAAAATAAAAAAGAGGTTATGCTTATCTGCTTAACCAATTTGGCGGTCCCCCACTTCGCTAATGAAGCTGATAGGCAAAAAAGTTTATTTAAACTATGGGTCATAAGACTTGTCAGTTTCATATATACAGTTGTGCTCATAAGTTTACATACCCTGGCAGAATTAATGATTTCTTGGCCATTTTTCAGAGAATATGAATGAGAACACAAAAACATTTCTTTCACTCATGGTTAGTGTTTGGCTGAAGCCATTTATTATCAATCAACTGTGTTTACTCTTTTTAAATTATAATGACAACATAAACTACCCAAAGTGATTTTGACCTGATAACATGCACACAATTTGACACAAAGAGGTTTGAATGGCTATTAAAGGTATCTATCCTCACCTGTGATCTGTTAGCTTGTAATTAGTGTGTGTATAAAAGGTCAATGAGTTTCTGGACTCCTGACAGACCCTTGCATTTTTCATCCAGTGCTGCATTGACCTTTCTGGATTCTGAGTCATGGGGAAAGCAAAAAAATTGTCAAAGGATCTGCAGGAAAAGGTAGTTGAACTGTATAAAACAGGAAAGGGATATAAAAAGATATCCAAGGAATTGAGAATGCCAATCAGCAGTGTTCAAACTCTAATCAAGAAGTCGAAAATTAGGGGTTCTATTGAAACCAAACCACAGTCAGGTAATCCAACTAAAATTTCAGCCACAACTGCCAGTAAAATTGTTCGGGATGCAAAGGAAAACCCACAAATAACTTTAGGACTCTCTGAAAACATGTGGTGTGGCTGTTTCAAGATGTACAATAAGGAGGCACTTGAAGAAAGATGGGCTGCATGGTTGAGTCACCAGAAAAAAAACATTACTACGCAAATACCACAAAGTATCCCGCTTACAATATGCCAAACAGCACAGAGACAAGCCTCAAACCTTCTGGCACAAAGTCATTTGGAGTGATGAGGCCAAAATTGAGCTTTTTAGTCACAACCATAAACTCTACATTTGGAAAGGAGTTGACAAGGCCTGTGAAACACGAAGATGAATCACTGATGTTTTGGGGATGTGTGAGCTACAAAAGCACAGGAAACTTGATCAAAATTGATAGCAAGATGAATGCAGTATGTTATCAAAAAAATACTGGAGGAACATTTGCATTCATCAGCCAGGAAGCTGCGCATGGGACATACTTGGACATTCCAACATGACAATAATCCAAAACACTAGGCCAAGTCGACCTGTCATTGGCTATAGCAGAATAAAGTGAAGGTTCTGGAGTGGCCATCTCAGTCTCCTGACCTCAATATCATTGAGCCACTCTGGGGAGATCTCAAACGTGCAGTTCATGCAAGACAGCCCGAGAATTTTACAGGAACTGGAGGCTTTTTTCCAAGAGGAATGGGCTGCTTTACCATCTGAGAAGATAAAGAGCCTCATCCACAAATGCCACAAAAACTTCAAGCTGTCATTGATGTTAAAGGGGGCAATTATGTATTTAAGAACTGGGGTATGTAAACTTTTGATCAGGGTCATTTGGGTAGTTTCTTTTGTCATTATGATTTAAAAAGACTAAACACAGTTGATCGATAATAAATGGCTTCAGCCATACACTAACCATGAGTGAAAGAAATGTTTTTGTGTTCTCATTCATATTCTCTGAAAAATGGCCAAGAAATCATAAATTCTGCTAGGGTATGTAAACTTATGAGCACAACTGTATATGTGTGTGTATACCAAGTTACTGCAACAGTACACATCATTGTATATTGTGCAATCATTAAAATTTTACTAAACAAGCTGTGGGCACAATGTCCCATAACTTTTAGCATTGTCCCAGTCTGGGCCCTTTTTGGGAGGACGTGATGGCTACTATTAAACACCTGACCTCGGTGGACCTGAGTGGGAATCCAGTAGCGTGTCTCCATTAACTAACTGAGAGGCCTATCTGGAAATACAAAGAATCACTTACTATTCATCTGGTAACTGCTCCCAGGGCTTGCATTCCCTCACTCTGTCGGCAGACGCAGCATCCTACTAGGGTCTTGTGGTATGTCAAAATTAATGACATCCTCCATATGGAGGAAGTGACTGCCACACTAAACAATACGGAGGAAAATTTTAGGGAGCGGTGGAAACCCTGGCGATACTTTACTTGCACTGATGGCTATTTACAAGCATAGTCTCAACCTGAGTCAGTTGCCAGCCGAGCCACCTCATTGCCTTTCTGCCCATGATTAGCAGATAGTGTATGGCCTCTGAAGGGTTACTCTCTGGCCCCTCCCACTCACTCACCTCTTTTCTGGCCCCTCTTATAACACTACTTTCTGGCCTTTACCTTGACTGAAATGTATTTTAAGTTTTCCTAAAAGCATGTTATACCCTATGTAACAATGATAGGCAGTTGCTGCACTTAGACCTGAGTTGGCCCATCACAGTTGGCTTAAATCTCTCTGCTATTCTTTCATTGTGTTTTGTATGATTAATATGAGACAAGTTTAGATTATTTGTTTTACCAAGGCTATTTTAAACATTCGACATCAGGCAAGCCTGTTTGGCGGCACTGTGCAAATTAACCAAAATTGTTGATTCAATTGAGTGCCTTGTTTTGTTTTCCTTTTATCTTTGATTGGTTTTGTTGCCTATTCCTACAAGAGTATGTCTATAATATTCCATTGTAATATTGGCAAGATGGAAATGGATGCTAGCTGTAATGTTTTTGGCTATTATCTAAGACATGTTCGTCACATCTTCTGTAACATGTACGGCCATAAATAGAGATGAAATTTAAAAAAAAAAAATTATACCAAAGTATTTTTATTTAAATAAAAAAAGATGTTATACTTACCTACTCTGTGCAACAATATTGCACGTAAAGCATCCTCTTCTGCTTCTCTAGCATTCCCCTGCCGGTGCTATTAGCATCTCCATGCTTGGGGTGCCTCCTTAGTAAGCTGAGTGCTAAGGAGGCATCTATGCTTGCGTGCTCCCAAGCTGGGCTGTGTGCATCCATAGACACACACAGTGCTGGTAAGCAACGCCTCCAATCCCTCCTCACATGAGTTTGATTGACAGCAGCAGAAGCCAATGGCTTTGCCGCCCTCAGTTTCTCCTGTGAAATTGGGAAATGAGGTGAGAGGTGTGAAGTGTTAATGGGTAAGTGTTTGGGAATGAGGGGGCTAGGGCAAATAATGGGTTATTTTTTAACTTAATGCAGGGAATGCATTAAGGTAAAAAAAACTTTTAGACTTTAGAACCACCTTAAGCATATAGTAATAAGTCTATGTAAGTGACATCACAAACTCCAGTTAATGCCAATATTATCAAAGCACAGCTTTGAGAATTAAAATGATTGCTTCATTTATAGTTTTTTTTAAAGCCTTTTTAACATGTGCTCGGCAGTTATGACATGCTAATCTTTAGATCATAAGAGGTGTATCATTTAGAATTTCATCTGGCTGTCTGTCTATGATGAGTGAACAGATAATTTGATTGGATCGCAGATTTCAGCCATAGCATGATACAGAACAGCCAATTACAGAGAAATTAGCTTGTAAAAAATTGCAGTAAGCATTGCACGCATTTATAACCCAGGAAAAAGCTTTTGCTTAACGATGTAGTTAACTGTTATTAAGATTATTTATGATCAGCATGAAATAAAAGGGCTGAGATCTGATACAAACAAAATGAAATTTCAATTGATTGCTTGCTTTATGGCTTTACATGATTTAATGCTGCTCGCAAAATCGGAATGCTTGGAATATGCTCTTTATGTTTTGCTGGGCTCCCAGGGAGATCAGAATTATAGAGCATTCTATGTCAGGGCCGTCACTCCACTGTTACGCTTGCAGCTCTTATCAAATGAAACTTATACTGGCCAGATAAGAAAACAGAATTTTTGAAGATCTGTTCCATCGCTGAGCACAGTGGCTGCACAAATTGCCAAACCAGTTCAGCCATACTGGAAATCATTATCAGTGGGGTGTATTATTTTGTTAGGGAAACATACTGAGATATTCTGCTGCCACTGTCCTTCCCTTCAGAAAATGCTGGGTAGCTTGCTGTTCTTGCATGGTGATCCAATGGCTTCAATATTTTTTGAGTCATTCAGCATTTGAAAAAGGATTAAGGGCAGAGACGGTCAGGCAGCTAACATTTCCAGAAGGATGTCACCAATCTCAGCTGCTGCAGTTCTCTGTTTAGGTTTCCTTTAACCACCTTAGTACCGGGCACGAAAACCCACTTCCTGTCCAGGCCATTTTTCAGCTTTCAGCG
The DNA here is from genome assembly GCA_018402905.1 of Glandirana rugosa. Taxonomy (NCBI): domain Eukaryota; kingdom Metazoa; phylum Chordata; class Amphibia; order Anura; family Ranidae; genus Glandirana; species Glandirana rugosa. The sequence goes on along the minus strand of BLSH010121859.1, from coordinate 1,025,965 downwards.
CTATCACAATTTGAATGACAATTACTCAGTCATGCAACATTGTATCCATATGAAATTTGCGTCCTTTTTTTTACACAAATAGAGCTTTCTTTTGGTGGTATTTAATCACTAGTGGGTTTTTTATTTTCTGTGCTATAAATAAATAAAAATGTTTGAAAATTTTGTGAAAAATGCATTTTCTTTGTTTTTGTCATAACATTTTGCAAATTTGTAATTTTTCTTCATAAATTTTGGCCAAAATTTATACTGCTACATATCTTTAGTAAAAAATAACCCAAATAAGGGTATATTATTTGGTCCTTGTGTCCAAATTATCCACTTAACAACCGCCCTATAGACAAATGACGCCTACAGAGCGGTTGCTTAATTCTGGGAGGGCGTCTATTGACGTCCTCCCAGAATCACGCTTTCCGTGCGCCCCCTGGGGCGCGCACACGGGAACATCCGTGACCGTCGGGTCCAGGGGACCCGACTGATCACGGATGGTGGTGAATGGCCGCTGTGAGCGGCCTTTCACCACGTGATCGCGCCGTCAAATGACGGCGTGATCACATGTAAACAAGCCGGCGGTTTTTCTCTCCTCTCCGCACCGAGAGGAGAGAGGGGGGAGAGAGGACACGCTGCAGCGATGTGGGCGATGTGTAATGCCCACAGCGCTGCTAGGTGACAAAATACACCCCCACCATCTATTTACCAGCCATCCACCACCCACCCAGCCATCATCAGCCACCCACCACCCAAGCGGGTGTAGCGACGTCGCACAGGAGAGAGGGGGGAGAGAGGAGAGCCACGCCTCTCCTCTCTTTTTGGCGGCCGAACAAATGTACACTAGTGCGGCAGTAAACTGCCGCGCTAGTGCACCACTTTCCGGCGAGTGTCGCCGGTAAGTGGTGGTAGGCACTAGTCAGCCCAGGGGACCTGGGCTGCCAGTGCCTACAAGGGCACACGCGCGGGGTCCCCCGCGTGCCTTTCGCACTAAGACCCTCCTGCAGTTATCTGCGGGAGGGTCTTAATTCGT
>BLSH010121859.1:1007878-1024183 GCA_018402905.1 Glandirana rugosa | reverse complement strand
AGGGTGTCATTTTTGCTGGGTACATGCTGTGTGTTAGAAATATTGTATAAATTGACAACTTTGTGTAAAAAAAAATGTGTTTTCATTTTCTTTCCACATTTTCCAAAAACTTGTGGAAAAAATGAACCATTCAAAAGACTCATTATGCTTCCTAGAATATACGTTGGGGTGTTTGCTTTCCAAAATGGGGTGATTTTTTGGGCGTTTCCATTGGCCTGGTGCTCCAGGACCTTCAAAAGTGCAAGAGGTAGTCAAGAAATTATGTGTGTAATTTATGCTCCTAGAACGCCTGACATTGCTCCCTGCATGTTGCTCCTCTGTATGTGGCCAGGCTGTGTAAAAGTGTCACACATGTGGTATCGCCATACTCGGGAGGAGTAGTAGAATGTGTTTTGGTGTGTAATTTGTGGTATGCATATGCTGGGGGTGAGAAATAACCTGTTAACATATGACAATTTTGGGGGAAAAAAATAAATAAATAAAAAATTCATTTTGCAAAGAATTGTGGGAAAAAATTACAACTTTAAAAAATTTACTACGCCTCTTACTAAATACCTTGGAATGTCTACTTTCCAAGAAGGGGTAATTTGGGGAGTATTTGTACTTTCCTGGCTTGTTAGGGTCTCGGGAAATGAGATAGGCCATTAGTACATCAGGTGTGATCAATATCCAGTGATTGGCACCATAGCTTGTAGACTCTATAACTTTCACAAAGACCAAATAATATACACTTATTTGTTTTTTTTTACCAAAGATAGGTAGCAGTATAAATTTTGGCCAAAATTTATGAAGAAAAATTACTAATTTGCAAAATTTTATAACAGAAACGAAGAAAAATTCATTTTTTTACAAAATTTTCGGTCTTTTTTTAATTATAGCGCAAAAAATAAAAAACCCAGCGATGATTAAATACCACCAAAAGAAAGCTCTATTTGTGTGAAAAAAAGGACGCAAATTTCATATGGGTACAATGTTGCATGACTGAGTAATTGTCATTCAAAGTGTGAGAGCGCTGAAAGCTGAAAATTGGTCTGGTTGTTAAGGGGGTTTAAGTGCCCAGTGGTCAAGTGGTTATAAAGTCTGCAAGCTATGGTGACAATCATTGAAAATTGATCACACCTGATATACTGACGGCCTATCTCATTTCTTGAGACCCTAAAAAGCCACAAAAGTACAAATACCCCCCAAATTACCCCTTTTTGGAAATTAGACAGTCCAAGGTATTTAGTAAGAGGCATGGTGAATTTTTTGAAGTTTTATTTTTTCCCACAATTCTTTGCAATATGAACATTACTTTTTTCTTTTTTTTTCACAAAATTGTCATGTATTACCAGATTATTTCTCATGCCTAGCATACCACAAATTACACCCAAAAATACATTCTACTACTCCTCCTGAGTATGGCAATATCACATGTTTGAGACTTTTTCACAGCCTGGCCACATACAGAGGCCCAACATGCAGGGAGCTCCATCAGGTATTCTAGGGACATAAATGACACATCTAATGTCATGACGACCTATCACATTTTTGAAGGCCCTGGAGCACCAGGACAATGGAATTGTCCACAAAATGACCCCATTTTGGAAAGCAAACACCCCAACGTATAATCTATGAGGCATAATGAGTCTTTTTAACATGTTATTTTTTCCAGTATGTGGGAAAAAAATGAAAATGCATTTTTTTTACACAAAGTTGTCCATTTATATGATATTTCCAACACATAGCATGTACCTAGCAAAAATGACACCACAAAATACTTTCTACTACGCCCCCTGAGTATGGGAATACCAAATGTGTGTGACTTTTACAGGTGATGTTTACTAATAGTAAAAGGAAATTTGAACCCAAGGGCGCTTGTGTGCAGTGTTGCCCACTGTCAGTTTTTAACACCAAAGTAAAAAACAGCAATATTGTCTTTGTTGAAATTGGTAAAAAACAGGACCAGCCTGGGTTACTATAAAAAAGTAGAAAGTTTATTGAAGACTTACATATAAAACCATGGCAGGCTTGGGAAGGAGCCTGGATGCTCGTTGCTATACAGGCTGGTTGACAGTCCTCCCTGGTGGAACCGGAGGTTTCCCTGGACTATAGTGATGCGTGATCCGGAAGGAGATCGAGCCACAGTGTCCTCACAGAGCCACTGGAGATGGTGTGGGCTGTGCAATGGAGGTGATGTCTGCCTCACTAGTATGCAGAGACCAAGGCAGGGAGGGGCCGCAGCAAGAGCTCTCACCGGTACATTCGCTCCTGGTGTCTGCAATGCAGGTACTGGATAATGGTCCTGTCAGCGTGACGACATGTTTCGCGACACCGCTTAATCATATCAGGACATATCTTTTAATGTGACAAAACTGTTGTGGACTCTTTTGTTCAAGTACAGATACCTGACACCTGTTAGTCAGTGATACCAAATTCAAGATAACATATGTAGCTACATAGAGACCAGACAGAATCAAGTAAGTTTGAGTCAGTTGATCTGCTTTAATTTTGGCGCGTTCAGGTTATATACAGTAAATGACGTATGTAAGGATAGGTTGGGTCAAGATATAGTTGACCAATCAAAGGTTAGTAAAATCTACAGCAAGCTTAGTGTTAAACATCTTGTGACCACGGTTCATCGAGGAGTCATCATCAGAATTTATTTATTGTCTGTGCTTTTCGGACATCCTTAGCCAGATGGTCATCTGGCTGATTGTTCCAGGAACTTGAGGAACTGGTATGGTCACAGGTTCTCCAAATATAATCATGTGCCCCAGTAGTCATCAGAATTATTTATGCCATATGCCAGTGTACATGTAAGATAAAGAAATAATGCTCAAATTAATATTGTCAATAGCAAAGCCATTCTGCTCTGAGAAGCCATCTTGCCACCTCATCTTCCCCCTCTTGAGAATTTACTGATCACCCTAACTGCCTATCCACTTATCAGATCCTTCTGAGGTTCTGAGGTGGTGGTTTCATCATGCATAGGGGGTTGAGGTGACAGATGTCTCATCACAGCATACTCATTGTCATTGTTCATTCCTCGTCTCCGCAGGAGGTTGAAATAGGTTGTGTTCTTGGCCTGTGTAATTTTACCAATGACACACAAGATTATATTGATTAGCACAAAACCGAGGAACAAACATAACACAAGCATTATTATGACCCCTCCCAATCTTTGGCACCATTGTATCACAGAACCAAACCAGGACCCAACAAATCCCAGCGTCTTAAAAGGATTCCAACCATCCTGGCTGATGGTGGGCTTGGGCTTGTAGCGCTTCTACCTTAGCACTGTGCTCTCTAAAGATTTCTGAAAAATCCAGGATTTCCTTAGAGGTATTAAAGATCCAAGTGCAACACTCATAGTTCTGGGTTTGCTCACAGAGACCATTTAGGGTTGCAGTTAGATTTTCTATGGCCATTGTTGTTCCAGGGTGACTCGTCTAATTTGTTTTATTTCCATTGAATGTTATACATAATATGGGGTTCCTAATTAGGCCTGCAACATTTAAGGAAACTGACATATTTTTACGTGCGCTGGTAATGTTTCTATAGGATTTTTGAAACTTAGTCTGGTTTAAGTCCTCCAGTGTGAGTGGGTTCACCAACGCAGGTATAGTCTGGGTCTCGGGGTGTAATTTTGAGCATATCCAACACTCTGGGTATCCCGATTTCCTGGCCACCTGATACTTCAGTCTTAGCAGGGCATTGGGTCTGGGGCTGTCAAACCCTTTGTTATCCCGGCCACCCATTGCCCCCCATATTGCTGTACACATCAGGAATTGAAAGAGAATCATTGTACCACCTTTTTGCAATAGCTGGCGTGTATCCAGGTATCTCTTCCTTCTACTTTGAGGGATGTGGGCGTGACCAGTTGCACCCTTCGGGGACCGTCAAATCGGGGTTCAAGACTCTTTTCTGACATGTCTTTTAATTACCACCCAATCCCCAGGCCTTACTTTATGGCTTTTGGTATCCTCATTCGGATCTGGTAGGGATGAAAATGAACGATTATGTATTTTTGTCAACTGTTTCTGCAGCACAGCAACATACCCAGTGAGATCAGAATGCATAGCTTGTAACTGCTGTGGAAAGTATAGACCTGTTTTAGCAGCACACCCAAAGAGTACTTCATATGGTGTGAGACCTGTGCCTCTTTTGGGAGTGTTCCTGATGGAATGCAACACAATAGGTAGGCACTCTGGCCAAGGTTTACCTGTTTCTGCCATTATTTTACTCAGTCTATTTTTTATTATACCATTTACTCTCTCCACCTTACCACTACTCTGTGGGTAATATGGGGTGTGAAAAGTTTGTTCAGTGTTCAATGCAGACAACATTTCTTGCAGTACTTTCCCTGTGAAGTGAGTACCCCTGTCACTTTCAATGGTTTCTGGTATCCCATACCTGCATACTACTTCTGATAAGAGTTTCTTTGCAGTGGTTTGAGCCGTACCCTTGGACACCGGCCATGACTCCACCCAACCTGAAAGCACAGGTAAGACAAGAAGCAGTATGTTTTGCAGCTACTCCAGAAAAACCTGGTGCTATCCAGTGTTCCGTTACCAAGGTGGTCATTACAGTCTTTGTATTGTGACCATGGGCTACAGCTGCCATCATTGGGTACAGGGCCTGAGGAAGACAAAGATGCTCTTCCATTCTCCAGCAACCAGTTTCATCCCGCATTGCACCTTTCCTCTGCCACTTCTCACGTTCCTATGAGGGGGCTTGTTTCTGCAACAATATCAAAATTGCCATACTTACCAGAGTTGGTTGCTTTATTGCAAGTAACAGCACCCGTACAGGGACTTGCTCTAGTGCAGCTTTCTTCGCTGTCTTATCAGCCCTCAAGTCTCCTGCAGCCTCTTCTGTGTCTTCCTTCACATGTGCTTTTGTCTTCAGGATGGCCACCTCGGTGGGACGCTGGAAGGCTTAAAACAGCCTCTCTATCAAATCTGCATGCTTTATTGGCTTACCGGATGAAGTTAAAAAATTGCATGCTTTCCAAATTGGGCCGTAATCATGCGCTACCCCATGAGCGTACTGACTATCAGTGTAAATGTTAACCCTTTGGCCCTGGGAAATTTCACAGGCTTTAGCCAAAGCTATCAGCTCAGCAGCTTGTGCTGACAGCTTTGGATTCAGTGCCTCTGCACATTTGGTTTTGCTTGCTGTCACTACTGTATACCCAGCTACGGGTTTACCCTCCTCAGTGCAAAAGTGCGACCCATCCACATACAAAGTTTTGTCTGGATCTGTGAGAGGAGTCTTTTTTTGCAGGGCTCAAAGATTCAGATTTTGCCATCATCAGCTCATAACAGTCATGAGGGGTGTTATACCTGTTATCTGTTTTTTCCCCCTCTGGAACCTGCTCCGGAGTTGGAAGCAAACTAGCAGGATTCAAAACATTGCACCGCTTGATTGTAATGTGATCACTACTCAACAAGGCACATTCATACACTGAGATGCAGGCCGAGGAGACATATCTGATGTGTACTCTTTGGAGTATTTCCTAAACTCAGTGTGACCTAACACCATGTCCATTGTCTTGTCCAGTAGCTCCTTGCAAGCTGCCACAGCCTACACACAGCTGCCCATCCCTTTATTACAGGAGACTGAAACATAAATTAAACTAGATATTAATCACAGAAAAAATACCTAACTGTTGGTGGTTTTCCTTTGGTAGTATTACCACCCTATGGTGGTATTTTCTATGACCTGTTTTATTGCTCTTGAATCTTGTACAATCCAGTACACCCCTTCTATTTTTTTCCCTTTACTGGAAACAATAATGTTACTGACACTTGAATTCATTTTTTTTTCTACCACTCTTACTTGTTCATATCTGTTTAACTTTTCTTTTATGCCATTCAATTGTGACACATTCAAAGGATACTGTGGCAGACATTAAGGCACTGCCCCTGGCTTCAGTCTGACCAATACTGGCTGCACGTTCAGTAGTCCTTGGTCTGTCAACTGAACACAATTTGTCAGGCACCGGTAAACTGAGTGTGTCTTTGCTTGGTTGTGGAGGGTTTTGTCCCGTGTAGTCATATGCAAACATGATATTAAAACTTCTGGTGACATTTGTCTGGTGACAATAACTCGTCTGTCACAATATTTAATATTTACAAATATTTCTGTCAGAATAATTGATGGTCGGGTTCCCTTGTCTCATTGATCTCCTAATATAATGCTAGTATTTGGCACCTCATCCCAAATTGATATGGTATAGGTAAGAGGAGTGGGTGTTCCCAAACGGGATTATTCGGTGCAAAGAGACAATTTACATCAAAGATGCATATAAAATTTGTTTATACTTTATTTATAACAATATTCTTAAAATAGCCACATGGCTCGTTGTATCACAGTGTACAGAAAGAAATCCCAGAATATATTCACCAGGTCACATAGGTAATATTACATGTACATAATCGGTGTGGATACATGCGAATCAGGTCACAATCCCAACATGTTTCGCCCCACAAGGGCTTCTTCAGGGGACAGTAGTTGACCGAAGTACATTATTTTCCTAATGACTAAGAATACACAGAATTAGAACATAATAATTTGACAGACATTTCGACATACTTCTCGAACATCAGTGTTAGATGGACACCCGGGAGCGTGGTCCCCCAATCCCCCCCCCCCGGCACATAACAGACCAATCCACGCCCCACCCACAAGGCAGTGACACTTACCCATTGAACGGAAAACCAAGCCAACAGCCACCCGGACAAATCAAACCATGCGTCCAAGCTGGGGTCCAGCAAAAGGGGCTTGCAGAGGGCGCAAATAGTCCAGGCTAAAATTAAATATATACTGCATTAGTCATAATCATTAAGTACCCGAAGCAGTTTATCCATATTCAATACTTTATATTATTAACAATTGCTGCTAGACAATGATAGACAGCCAAATCGGACATATTCGTCTCAAAAAAGTTTTTTGAAGTAAAAAATAGGTATATAGGTAATAGGAATGACACTTACTTGCTGGGCGATTATCAAAATTCCTAAGGCTGGGGGTGGAGTAGTAGAGGGCCAACAGAAGTGGTCCAAATAATTATTTATACCTAAATAATGCGGAGGTTGAGACCACGGCTACCTCCAAGAGCGTGCGAGGCTAAGAAATAAGACAAGCAAAATACATAAAGATGGTAAAGTGAAGGGGAAATACAAATAAATAACTACTAGTATTAGCCAGTTCTATAAGTAGCTGCCAGTATCCAAAACATAGCTGATTGTATAACCGTCGCCAGTCAAGGGAAAGTCCCTTGAGTTTCTAAAATGGTGCCAGAAAAATTGCATACTATGCATACTAATAGCTCCAAAAAGTTCAACCAAACAAAGGTATAAAACTAAATACAATGTAAATTCCGCCCCTCATGTCAGAAATAGCCAATTCCCTGATGAACCAGCAACAAGTGTAGCCTTAAACAATTGTCTCACCTTGTAAGCATAAACACACGCATCCACCCCCAGTAAGCGGCCAGATGTATAAGCCCCCATGCTGGCTATTTATGCGCCCTCCAGTCGGCCGGCGTCTGACGTCACCAGCCGAGTGCGGACGCAATGTCCCCGGTGCGCATGCGCCGTCCGCGCAAACACCCAAACCACAATCCCCAAAATGCATCTGGGTTGATTCCATGCTAGAGGCGGGAGAGCCTATGGCAGACCACGCTTCTGCAGGGGGATCCCAGGATAGCTGCCGCGAAAGGCAGTCAATGTGATGGTATCAGTGGGGATGTGAGCCGGGATACTCTGCCGAAGGGTAGGCAACCGGGGAGGGGGGAGGCGTATTGGTTACGCCTCCCGCGTCCGTACAAACCCCAAAACATGCCAAGGACCAACAGGTGGAGCAAGGAGACGTCCAGGACCATCAGATGGCCCCAGTCCCACGGGCAACCATGCACACCATGGGGGCCGGAGCACTGAAAGACCAGAGCGGGGGAAGAAAGGAGGGGAGGACCAACCCCCCGGCCATGGTCCAAAGAAACACAGAGGGCGAGATGTATGCCTAGAAAGTCAACTCTGTGCATAAAAAGTTTCAAAACTACATTTTGTTCACAACAAAACCTGCATAAGGAGAAATACAAATTGTAATACCAAAAAAAAAAAATAATATTAGACACATTGTACAGCAATGCATTACCAATTATTTGCCACAATTAATTATTCTTATATTCGCATATTACATCTAGATCTAAATACATTGGAGAGACTGATAGGCGGACGCTCCATACATACTACTCATATATTCACCCGTATGTATCAAGGGCACGGTGGCAGGAAAGAAAGGGAGGGAAAAGAGAGGGGGGGGGGGAAGAGGGGAAGGAGAGATGGGGAAAAAAAAAAAAAAGAGTGGAGGGGAGGGAAAAGGGGGGGGAGGGGAGGGAGGGAAAGAGAACTGTCAATCAAGTATGAAGAAAGGGTTTGAAACTCAAATATTCATTAAAGCCAGGATAATCTGTAGCCCTAAGTTTATAGATCCATCAGGCTTCTATTTGTAGTAGACCAGTATCTATGTTACCTCCTCTCGAGTGTCGGGGAAGATGGTCCAAGGCCCAAAATTTTATATATCTGACATTGAAGTCATGGTATTGCCCTACATGTCTAGCTATAGCAGTTGGCATTTTTTTCTTCAAACATGGTTTGATATGATCTCCAATGTGTGTAAGGAATGCACGTTTGGTTTTACCCACATAGAAACCACCACATTCACAGGTGGCTAAATAAACCACACCAATAGTGTCACAAGTGACACGATGCTTGAGGCGATGAATCCCACCACCCGGAAGACGGGTGATAGGACTGTTGGCTACATATGGGCACATGTCACAATGTCCACAAGAATAAGTGCCCACCCTGGGAGTGGATCCCTCCAGTGGTGGTTCAAAGTGGTACGTACCAATTAATCCCTCAATGGGGGGGCTCGTCAGAACGTGATTTGTGGACCTTGGCTAATATGAGGTTCAATAAGGGGATCAGCCCTAAGTAGGGGCCAATATTTCTTTATGATGTTTTTTATCTTATTATGTTGGGAAGAATAACCTGTAATAAGTCTAATAGGTTGATCTACGTTTTCAGTAGGTCTAGGAAAGACCAATGATTGTCTGTCCTTATCTCTCGCTCTTTTGTATGCGCGTTTGAGGCAAGAGTGGCTGTAGTCCCGTTTCCTCAGACGTTCATACAATTCTTTAGAGGCCCTTTCGAAATCAACTAGTTCCGTACAATTTCTCCTAATCCGAAGGTACTGACTATAGGGTATGCTATCCAATAAAGGTTTGGGATGTGCGCTCTCTGCATGGAGAATCGTATTCCCAGCTGAGGGCTTTCTATAAAGGGACGAACATAAATACCCATCATCATTGATAGTTAACTGGACATCCAAAAAATTAACTGAGTGTTGACTGTAATCAAAGGTAAATTTCAAATTGTAAGAATTTTTCGAGATAGCGGCAAAGAACTGGAGAAACTCCGGTTCAGAGCCTGTCCAGAGAATAAGTACATCATCTATATAGCGGTACCAGGCCGCCACATACACCAATAAGGGGGATAATGCTTCATCTGAAAAAAGGTCCCTCTCCCACCCCCCCAGGTACAGGTTGGCATAGGATGGGGCACAACGAGTCCCCATGGCTACGCCCTGTACCTGAAGGTAGTGGGAGCCCCCAAACATAAAAACATCAGAATATATTTTAACAACTCCAAAAAAACTGAGTGTATTTCTTAGCCAAAGGGCCTCTTTCCTCCAAGAATTTTTCAATGACCCTCAGTCCATAGTTGTGTGGAATACTATTATAAAGACTTTCTATGTCTAAAGTTATCAACCAGACATTACGGTTTAAATGGACACCATCGACCTTCCTCAGAAGGTCGATGGTGTCCTGAACATAAGAAACAAGTGATGTAACATGTGGGCGTAGGTAATTGTCTATTAGAAGGCTGGCATTTTCAGTTAGTCCATCACATCCAGAAATGATTGGACGGCCTGGAGGTTTTACCATGGATTTGTGCACCTTAGGTAGCGCATAGAACGTGGGTATTTTTGGTTCTTTTTTGTTTAGAAAATTCCAAGTATCCTTATTGATAACACCACTATGGAAGGCCTTGAGAATAATGTTATAGAATTCAGCTTCGAAATTACTAACTACCGTTTTAGTGATGGGACGATACCACTCCCTATTGTTCAGGATGTTCATACACATCTTTTCGTAGTTTATTCTGTCCATAATAACTATATTCCCCCCTTGTCTGCCATTTTAATCACAATGTTCGGATTGGATTGTAGGGATTTTATAGCTTGTTTTTGGGCAAATGAGATGTTTGGAGAACCAGACATCTCAATTTTCATTTTTTCTAATTCCCTTGTGGTCTGTTGTACAAAAGCCCAAATGTTGGGGTTGATGTTTAAAGCAGGGAAGGCTGTGGATTTAGATTAAAGGAAGATGGGTGAGGAAAAGAAACACCGGGCACTAAAATGGTGGGATGTGATACAGACCCAACCTCACTCGAGTCCCCATGACTTTCCTCCCATAAATCCATCAATTCCTGCATGGCCAAATGTTCTTTAATTTCAAGCTGTGGTGTCATATCGGGCTCAATGGACCTAACTGGTCTTTGATTATAAAAGGTTTTGTACGTTAATTTTCTTGCTAAAAGGTGTATATCTTTAATCGTGAGAAATATATCTGTTTTAGCCTCGGGGCAAAAGGTTAAACCAAGCTTAAGGACAGAGGATTCATCTAAAGAAAGTTTATATCTAGATAGATTCATAATTTCTAGATCCTGGTCCCCAGCTTCCCAGTCTAGGGAGTAACTCCCTGGCTGGGATTTGTTGCTATTTCCTGGCCCTTGACTAAAAAAATAGGTGCTAGTTTAGGATCAGTGGATGGTGCTGTGCTCGAAGGTGATTCACAAATCAAGGAATCACTTGATTTTGGATCATGGGTATTGGGTATCGCATTAGGTAAAGGAGTGAGAGAAGGTACCTTAGGTGCTACAGGAGAGCTCTGTGAAGGTGTGCCGAGTGCAAGGTGCGCTGGAACAGAAGAAATAGCTTGTAACCGTGATTGCGAGTGTTGTGAACGTCCTACTTGTGGTCGTCGAGTGAGAGTAGAGCCCAGGTGTCTCTGTAAAGATTCAGTGGAAAGACGTGCTGGATCCGATTTTCGTCTTTTGGGGAGTCTATCCCCCGATATATCCTGGTATGTTGTAGATAAACTGGAAGATACTGAAGAAGAAGATGAAAGATTAGAGGTATCTTTTGTTGGGTGAGCTGAAAATTGGAAAGTCGGTTTCTTATAAGTTTTAGGTACGTTGTTAGAGTTCCACTTGTACGCATATTCATTCTCATAGGCGTGCAAGTCTCTAGCAAACTTATTTTCTTTATTTTTAATAATATCACTGGCATATCTTTCAATATGTTTCTTAACTACATCCTCCCTCTTGGTAAATTTTCCACTTGAACAAATGGATTGAAAATCACTGTACCACTTGATAATCAGTTGGTCAATTTTTTCGATTTCATGGTTATTTTGGGTACACAATATTGCAAGCATTTCCAAGGAGCATGACTGTAAGTTGTGCTCCCAGATGTGTTTCAGAGAATCATCAACTTTTCGTAAATTCGGAAAAATTTGGATTCTCAATCCCCATGGTACAATCTTATTATCTATATATTTCTCAAAGGATTTTTTATGCCAAAATATTCTAACTTTTTTCTCCAACAAACGTTGTAATCGGATAAAGGCTTTGTCTAAATCCTCCTCTGAAATGTCTGAGCTATTGTGCGTGTCCTAAACATGGGTCATCAGACCCTCCCAAGCCTCCCCACAAAACCTTGCCATCATATCCTAGACAAGTGACTACAATGATCAGTAGCGATGGTTCCCAAGTGGCCACCGTAAACCAGTTCAAAGTAGTATAATTCAACGAAATATATCATAAAAAATTGTATAGTCCACATGAAGTAGCTTAATTGTCTCTTTGAACCAAAATATAGAAAATATCAATGTAGTATCAATAGGCGGAGGTCCGAGATTAAGGAACCCAGTAGGGAACAATGTGTATTGAAACACTAAATTAGGGGTAATTAATGGTCGGGTTCCCTTGTCTCATTGATCTCCTAATATAATGCTAGTATTTGGCACCTAATCCCAAATTGATATGGTATAGGTAAGAGGAGTGGGTGTTCCCAAACGGGATTATTCGGTGCAAAGAGACAATTTACATCAAAGATGCATATAAAATTTGTTTATACTTTATTTATAACAATATTCTTAAAATAGCCACATGGCTCGTTGTATCACAGTGTACAGAAAGAAATCCCAGAATATATTCACCAGGTCACATAGGTAATATTACATGTACATAATCGGTGTGGATACATGCGAATCAGGTCACAATCCCAACATGTTTAGCCCCACAAGGGCTTCTTCAGGGGACAGTAGTTGACCGAAGTACATTATTTTCCTAATGACTAAGAATACACAGAATTAGAACATAATAATTTGACAGACATTTCGACATACTTCTCGAACATCAGTCTTAGATGGACACCTGGGAGCGTGGTCCCCCAATCCCCCCCGGCACATAACAGACCAATCCACGCCCCACCCACAAGGCAGTGACACTTACCCATTGAACAGAAACATTGCGTCCGCACTCGGCCGGTGATGTCAGACGCCGGCCGAGTGGAGGGCGCATAAATAGCCGGCATGGGGGCTTATACATCTGGCCGCTTACTGGGGGTGGATGCGTGTGTTTATGCTTACAAGGTGAGACAATTGTTTAAGGCTACACTTGTTGCTGGTTCATCAGGGAATTGGGCTACTTCTGACATGAGGGGCGGAATTTACATTGTATTTAGTTTTATACCTTTGTTTGGTTGAACTTTTTGGAGCTATTAGTATGCATAGTATGGAATTTTTCTGGCACCATTTTAGAAACTCAAGGGACTTTCCCTTGACTGGCGACGGTTATACAATCAGCTATGTTTTGGATACTGGCAGCTACTTATAGAACTGGCTAATACTAGTAGTTATTTATTTGTATTTCCCCTTCACTTTACCATCTTTATGTATTTTGCTTGTCTTATTTCTTAGCCTCGCACGCTCTTGGAGGTAGCCGTGGTCTCAACCTCCGCATTATTTAGGTATAAATAATTATTTGGACCACTTCTGTTGGCCCTCTACTACTCCACCCCCAGCCTTAGGAATTTTGATAATTGCCCAGCAAGTAAGTGTCATTCCTATTACCTATATACCTATTTTTTACTTCAAAAAAATTTTTTGAGATGAATATGTCCGATTTGACTGTCTATCATTGTCTAGCAGCAATTGTTAATAATATAAAGTATTGAATATGGATAAACTGCTTCGGGTACTTAATGATTATGACTAGTGCAGTATATATTTAATTTTAGCCTGGACTATTTGCGCCCTCTGCAAGCCCCTTTTGCTGGACCCCAGCTTGGACGCATGGTTTGATTTGTCTGGGTGGCTGTTGGCTTGGTTTTCTGTTCAATGGGTAAGTGTCACTGCCTTGTGGGTGGGGCGTGGATTGGTCTGTTATGTGCCGGGGGGGATTGGGGGACCACGCTCCCGGGTGTCTATCTAACACTGATGTTCGAGAAGTATGTCGAAATGTCTGTCAAATTATTATGTTCTAATTCTGTGTATTCTTAGTCATTAGGAAAATAATGTACTTCGGTCAACTACTGACCCCTGAAGAAGCCCTTGTGGGGCGAAACATGTTGGGATTGTGACCTGATTCGCATGTATCCACACCGATTATGTACATGTAATATTACCTATGTGACCTGGTAAATATATTTTGGGATTTCTTTCTGTACACTGTGATACAACGAGCCATGTGGCTATTTTAAGAATATTGTTATAAATAAAGTATAAACAAATTTTATATGCATCTTTGATGTAAATTGTCTCTTTGCACCGAATAATCCCGTTTGGGAACACCCACTCCTCTTACCTATACCATTTCTGTCAGAATGTCAGCACCGAGGAGGTTAACTGGGACAACAGCCGTGTCACTAGTATGGTGTGTTTTCCTATTTGTAAAGTCACTTCCTCAGTGTCCTGGAGAGGACAGAGAGTACCTCCAAGCCCCCACCTTCTACCATCTTGTTACTAAGTAACTCTTTAATCACCTCTGCTCACCATCATCTTGCATGCATCACCTTTCCAGTCCCTTTCTGGTCTTTGTCAAAAGTCTGCTGAATTTCAATTGGGTAGGCTTGTACAGGATTAAAAGTGAGGACAGTAACCTCTTCTCCTTTCTGTTTCCAACAATCATTATACACTTGCCAAAAAACTTATCACACTTGCAAAAGACTTATAATTTTCTTCTTACTAGCTTTGCTTTCAACATTAATTCCCCTACCTTGCAAAAGTAAGATCAAATCATCCTTTGAGATGCCCTCATAGGACTTAATCTCATCCCGTTTCTCAGGCATGGTTGAAGCCACTCCTTCCACCTTCGTTTCCACAAGAGTCACCACACTAGTAGTCTCCCGAGGGGCCGCTGCGGCCACCTTCTCTCTTTCTAAGTGAGACGGTGTCTCCCTCACAGCCTGTGGGAGCAGCTGTGTTTCCTCCATAGGCTGTGGAAGAGATGGAGCTGCTGCAGTGAGACACTGCTGTACAGGTGGAGTTGCTACAGTGGGCTGTGAGACAGCCGAATCTGTCACTATGGGCTGTGAGACAGTCGGCGCTGTCACTGGGGGAAGAGACAGTCGGCACTGTCACTGTGGGCTGCCCCCCTCCCTCCTGAATAGACAGAGGCAGAGCCTGCTGCTGTTGTGTGGAAGAAGAGGAAGAAGTGTTAGGAGGAGGCGGGAGTGTCATTGCTCTCACTCCAGCCTCGTGCACTGGTGCTGTTGGGATAAACCTGTCTCTCGCAAACACCAGCGGACAATTTTCTTCCTGGGCTTCAACCCAAGAGTACAAAACCTGCTGTTCTTTCACATTAATTCAACACATCCCAACTCAATAAGCTTCATGATCTCCTCCTTCCACTTTAAAGCAGCTGCTAACAGATTAGTCTGGTTCATACACTTTACAAAAGATCTGCAATACCTTGGTATCAAAAGTACCCTCTCGCCTTATTCTACAACTGGGATTATTCACTGTCCATTTGCAAAAAAACAGCCATTGGTTCCGTCACCCAAGGACCATGCTTCCGAAGCATATAGTCTAAGGCAGTAGTTTTAATAAATTCCTTGGATGCAGACCCCTGGTCTGTCTTATTCCGACACCTGGTAACCCGGCTACCCATCTCTGTTATTTATCACCCTATGATAGAATTGCCTTAGACTGCCCAGGCCCCTGGTCCTTGGTTGCACTTAGACAGTAAATGTTACCCAGCTATACGATTACAATGACCAGTACAGTTATTACAATAGACAATCTCCCATTCACAACAATGAACCGTTACCACTATATCAGCCCCTTCACTGAGCAGATATAGAGAGTTTGGGGAAACAGATAGGTTGAGATTGGTTGAGAAGATTGAGGTAGATTAGTTGCAAGGTTGTAGTGTAGAATTGTAGTGTCACAGGTATGGTTGTAGCATCGCTGCATCTCAAATGGACACTGCGAAATGAGACCGCTTACTAAAACACAACCTTGGGTCACGGATCTGCGTGTCCAAGACACCCACAGTGGTGGGGGTTGACCCAACACCACCTTTTCCTCAGCACGTGTTAGCAGCAACAATATATATATATACACCGACTAAAGGTTAGGTTCTTTACAGGGGGTATGATGTCAAAATAAACAGAGTTACCTAGGTACTGTTGAGAAGACTGAAAAGTTTGTAAGCAAACAATGGGCTTACCTGGCCAGATTTTTTGTATTCCCAGCGTACTCCAGGTGTGCTCCTCCGTTGTAGATGACTCTACCTCCTCCTAGGCCAAGGCTCGCCAATAAACTGTTGTGGATTATTTTGTTCAGGTACAGATACCTGACACCTGTTCCTCGTGTGGACCTCATGCGACCCTTATGTTTTTTAGACCGGTCCATTCGGGTAACAAACGAATGTTTGAAAAGTCAGAAGAGTTGTCATGGATCCATTGAGACAAATAAAACTGTAGTATGGGGGACATTTCTTGGATTGGAAATCAGCCACATATATATATATAACAACGACGATTGTGCACGACTCCTTTTCCACCACAACCCAGTTGGGGGTGGTGACACCCACAGAACCTGTGCGTCTAGGCACTGGGTTCCAACACAAAATCATTCGCCAGAGTAAAGCGTCACAGGTAAACTCTACGTCGCTACGATGTTGG
>BLSH010121859.1:985775-996776 GCA_018402905.1 Glandirana rugosa | reverse complement strand
AAAAATAAAAAAAAATGTCTACATTGCTGGTTTAAAAAAAAATATTCCAAAAACTACATTTGCGGGCAACGGTGCATTTCTTGCACAGAAATAATTAAAATGTCTACATTGCTGGTTTAAAAAAAAAAAATTCTAAAAACTACATTTGCGGCCAGCGGTGCATTTTTTGCACAAAAATAAAAAAAAACAGTGTTGGCTACCTCCTCCTCCTCCACCGCCACTTCCACCCCCTCCTCAACCTCCAACTCCACATCCACCTCCATTTTTTATTTTTTTATGTGATTTTAGCTTAAAAATTATTTTAAGTTATTTCCCTATCCCCATTTCTTTGTAGGGCACTTGTCCGACTCTTACCCTCATTTTCCTTCCTTTTGCAGACCTCTAGGACTTGCCAGGACTTTGTTACAGCCATTTTTGTGCCTAAAAGTTCGGGTCCCCATTGATATCAATGGGGTTCGGAGTCTGAGATAAAGTTCGGGTCAAGTTCAGTCCCGAACCCGGACTTTTTCCCTAAGTTTGGCCGAACCTGCCGAACCCGAACTTCCAGGTGTTCGATCAACTCTACCCACACCTCCTCACAGCTCTCTTCTTGCTGACAATTCTCCCATCCAGACTTGCAGCAGATGTGGCTACAATGTTAATGGGGGGGCACAACTGAAATCTGGGGGGCAGCCCTCCCCCAGCCCCCCTAGATCTGACCATGTACAGACAGGCGTCACTCCAGGAAGGGCACCTATAGGCATATGTTCGGTCGGCTTGCTGTCTGCTGATCACTGCAAGGTGGGTTAACTTTGCCATGGGTGTTGCATGTAGACAACCCCGTCCACTGCATATTTCAGTTTAAGTGGGGGGGGGGCAGTTGGCGGGTTGCAAAAACACAGCCTAACCATGCATTTTTGTGGCACCCCAACCGCAATTCTAAACTAAGTTCAGCTTTAATTTGTTTTTTTTTTCTTGTTCAAGTATTTTATTAGCGCCATTAAGAAAAACATACATGAACTTAACAGGTACAGACACTACTCTTGTTGAGGGGTAGAAAGAAAATCACAATAACCAAAACAAAGGTTACACATATTATCACGTGGGTCGCAGCCCGTGATTTCTGGCATCGCTTACATATTGTAATACAACTTCATTGGAACCTCTAGAATAACGGTGATAGGCTAGAGTTTTATAGTGTCTAAATAGATTGGTCCATGGGTTTGCGACTAAGAGAGAGTGTTGCAATTGTTTAGTCTAATTATTGGCAGGACACCTGAGTAGAGGAGGTGTATGAATAGGATATGGGCAATAAGAGAAGTTGAAAACAAGAGTGCAATAGAAGAAGGGAGGGGATCATAGGAGGGAGAGGGGGGGTGGGAAGAAAGAGAGGAAAAGAGGAAGGGAAATGGAATCCCGGGGGAAAATGGTTGGGGTACAAAATTAGGAAGTGTTAATTAGTGTATATGTTTATTCAATCACTGGTAAGTAATTCAAGGGCGCAGCAGCATGTCATCGAAATCTGTGGGGATAAAGTGGTCCAGCCATGGCTTCCATATCTGATCTTGTGTGGCAGTGTTGTCTAGGATAGTTACCTCAATTTTAGCATGAATCATAGCCCTCTTTATCCTATTATTGGTTTCTATAAAGTTAAGATGTGGGGTCTTCCATGCTTTGGCTATGGTCTGCTTCGCAGCACTGGTGACCTGTAGGAGGAGTTTGAATTGGATCTTGGTTACTTCTGTAGGTTTTTTATTCAATAAGGCTATGAAGGGGTCTGAATCTATAGGGAAATCGAACAATGTTGATACAATGTGGAAGATGTCTGTTCAAAAGGTTTTCACCAGAGGGCAGGTCCACAAAATGTGGAGATGAGTCCCTGTTTCTGAGCAACCACAAAAGCAAAGGGGCGAGTATGAGGACCTGGATTTGGATATTGGAGCCGGGACAAGGTACCATTGCATTAGGACTTTGTAGTTTGTTTCTAAGGCCACTATGTTTTGGGAAGATGATTTAGTGGCTTCCCATATACAGTATCTGTCCAGTCTTTAGTGTCCAGCCGTAAACCTAGGTCCTTTTCCCAGCTAGCCACGTGTGGAATTGAGGTTTGGGACAATGGGCTAAGCAGGTGTGCATAGAGGTTGGATATTAAGCCCCAGCATGGGGGTCCTTGTGACAGGCATGTTCGAAGGTGGACATACTTGATGCGAGCATGTCATTGCATTGGCAGGGGGTAAAAAAGTGTTTCAGGTGTAGATAATGAAAGAATTTGGTATTGGGTAGGTCATGGGTTTCCCGTAGTGATGGGAATGATTTAAAGGTGTGGTGAATGAGCTGGCTCAGATTAGGCTTGCTGAGGACCATCTGCTGAAGGAGGCCAGAGATGTCCAGGCCGAGTAAAAAGCTGGGTTGTGTAGGTATGATAGCAAAGGGTTGTGCGGGGATTGGAATCCAGGTTTATTTTTAAGCCTATCCCATGTGCGAAGGCTGTGGAGGGTGACTGGGTGGCGTACTGTCATGCAATCTCTTGGACGTAGCCACAATAGATTAGCTACCGACAGTGGGTCGCAGTCTGCTACTTCTAGTAGAACCCATAGTGATGTTTCATGAGTGGCATGGTATTTTTTAAGTTGTGCCATCTGGGCTGCTTGGTAATATTTCCTAAAGTTTGGGACCCCCAGACCTCCCCTGAGTTTGGGGGTTCCCCCAGATGTAGTGAAGGGTACGTCTTTGGAGAATTCGGAGGAAGTGTGATGGGATGTTTATTGTAAATACCCGGAATAGGCACAGTATCTTGGGCAAGATGAACATTTTCACAACCGTTATGCGGCCCAACCAGGCAAGGGGTAATTTTGACCAGGTGGACATGAGGCGTATTAAATGGATTACTATGGCTGGGTAGTTCGAGGAATAGAGCCTTGTTAGGTCGGCTGTGAGGTGGATGCCCAGATAAGGAACGTTATGCAGGGACCACCAAAAAGGAAGGGCTTGTTGTAGCTGGGGTAGAAGTGATGGGTCAATTGAGATGTTGAGTGCTTTGGACTTTTGTGGGTTTACCACGAGACCAGATACTTTAGCAAATTCGTTGAGGGTTTTTAGCAGGTTTGCGGACGATATTAGGGGGGGCAGACAGAAAAAGGAGGATGTCATCTGCGAAAAGGCAGAGTTTGTGATAGTATCCCCCTATTGCCATGCCTCTAATGTCGGGGTTAAAACGGATCAGTTGTGCTAAAGGCTCTATTGCTGGAGCGAAAAGGAGGGGGGATAAGGGACACCCTTGGGGAGTTCCCCGTTGAATTGGGAAAGGGTCTGATTTATACCCTGCATATCTGATGTATTCAGTCGGGGAGGTGTAAAGGGATGTTATCCAGGAGAGGAAATGCGGGCCGAAGCCCCAGTTTTTGAGAGAAAATTATTTTTTTCATATTTTTTTGTGAACAAGAAATCCTATAATTTGGTTTAGGCGTGTGGAGAGAATTTTAGCCAGGAGCTTAATATTAATATTTAACAGAGATATGGGGGGATAATTGGCCCAAGTAGAATCATCAGCATTTGGTTTTGATATCATGGAGACAATGGCAGTGAGAGAATCCGATCGAAATGAGTTTCCTCTGAGAATTGCGTTAAAGGCCTTTGCTAGCAAGGGGATCAGAAGATCAGAAACGTGTATATAATAAGTAGCTGTAAAGCCATTTGGGCCCGGGCGCTTGTTAGATTTGAGACTTTCGATTGCAGCGATCACCTCTTGTTCTGTGATGGGCTGGTCTAGAGAGGTCCGTTGGGTGTTGGATAGGGTGGAGAGGGTGATTTTGGAGAAAAGTGCCGAGGCGTGTGTTTCGTCAGAGGAGGTCTTGGAGGTGTACCTGTCAGAAAGGTGTTTGCGGGAATGCGTTAGAACCTTTATGGAGTTGCTAGTGTGGACGTCCTTTGAGATTTTGAGCCGTATGGGTTTATGTGGTCGGTCTAGGTTGCGCAGTGATAGAGCTAGGAAGGTGTCCGGTTTGTTAGAATTTGTCAAAATACAAAAAATTGCGCAACCAAATCTGAAAAATTATTAAAAATACATGTGAAACCCCCCAGGATCACTAAAAATCAAGGAAGGCATAAGTGCCTATAAATAAATAATACAATCAATAATAACAAATACGTGAATAAATTAAATAATACATAAACATAAAGTGATATGTGCAAAAAGAAAAAAAATTTTCATGCAAAGTTCATAAAGTGCAAAGTCCATAAGGTGCTATGATATATGACCATCCAGTAATATCTATTAGTCCAACAAATCCAGTATGGATAGTCAAGAAGTGGTATAGAATTCTTCCACCAAGTGCAGGAATGGTAAATTAACTTCCGGTGTCCCCACACACTCTGAGTGTAAAACCTCTTACCAGAAATATATGTTTACCTATCGCTAGGCAAACGGGAACAACAGGCAGATAGCTTCTGCAAGCTTTCCATCATCCACATGCAGGAGGTGTGGTCATCGGAGGCTGGCCACACCCACTTCTCTTAGTCCCGCCCAATCACTGGTTAGCTCCAGTGATTGGGTGGGACTAAGGGAAGCTGGTATGGCCAGCTGAGTCCTTTTGTGGAGAGTTGGAACCAGAGCAATGGCGTTGGCGTTGGTCCTTCGGGGATGCCCCTGGAGCAGATAGGTGCAGTTCCTGGAGAAGGGATTGGAGGGATTCCTGCGACTTACAGACATATTTGCGGCCTT
This sequence comes from Glandirana rugosa, assembly GCA_018402905.1. NCBI lineage: Eukaryota > Metazoa > Chordata > Amphibia > Anura > Ranidae > Glandirana > Glandirana rugosa. Next base: position 992,077 of record BLSH010121859.1, on the reverse strand, counting down.
GGTAGGTAAACTGGATAGAGAAGAAGAAACCCCATGTGTAAGTGATCTGATGGGATTGCAGTGCCTGGAGTTGTGGCTTCATAGCACACCGCTTGGAGATGGTGGTTTGTGACAAATCGGCGAAGAACTGATAGTCATATCCATGAAAGTGAAGGGTCCCTTTCTGGCATGCTGCTTGCATTAGTTGTTATTTGGTTCTGTAGTAGTGTAGTTTAGCGATTATGTCGCATGGTGGGCCCTCTTTCTTGTGAGGTACGAGGTTTCTATGGATGCTGTCCATTTCTAGATGCTCAATGGGGATGGATGGAGTGAGCTCTTGAAAGTGGGCTGTAACTGTGGATTGGAGGTCCACAACCGAGGACCGGGATTCCTCTTATGCGGACATTGGAAGGTCTGGCACGGTTCTCAAAGTCTTCCAGTTGTGACTAGAGGGACAGGTTTTCCTCTCTAAGAGCCTCCAGGTCATCAGCCTTATTATGTACTGTTGTTTCAAGCTCGTCCACTCTTTGCTTTAGTTTAGCTGTGTGGTGGCCTAGCTCCCTGATCTCTTTAGTGAGGCGCTCTGTAACCTGCTCTGATGTCTACCTCAGGGCCCTTTGCTGCATCCGTTCGAACTGCTGGAGCATATCTGGTTGAATGCCCTGGGTTTGAGAACATAGGGATGAGGCCAGCAGATCACAGTCTGAATCACCCTCATCTCCATGTGGGAGTGGCATCATCCTGGGGGAGCGTTGTGAACTCAAACGCCGGGACGTGTCGGCGCCATCTTTGCGGAGGCCTGGGCCAGGACCTCCTGGATTGTCCTTGGCTTCATCTTCTGTCTGGAGCCGCCAAACACCATGGTGGGTATCATGGTGTGTGCCCGGAACTGTAGACTAGCGGTGGGGATAATTTGTATGTGCCCAGTCAGCCGTGGAGTGGCGGCGTGTCCTCCTTGGAGCGGAGCTTTAGTCAGATGCGGCCAGCATTCGCAGCTTTGCGCATGCGCCCCCAGTTCAGCTTTAATTTGTTAGTCAAGTCCATCTAAATGTGCTTGTGCATCTAATATTACCTTCTCCCCAGATTGACAATGCTGTTGTTCAAAGGTGTCTTCATTGCACCATCACCAGTGATGGCACCCTAAGATAACAAATGGGTTACTAGTCAGATCACCAGGTAAAAATAAAGTAAAGAAAAAGGCTAAAAAAGAAAACTAGTGCAGCCAGCACATTTAAGGATCAGTAGACTGCAATATATTGCATTGATGTTTTTGGGTTTAATACGGTGTTAATTATAAGGCAGTGGTGAAGTGGTCCACTTTGCAAACATTGTTTATTGTCTGGCTTGCTCCTTTCTATGGGGCCCCGTCGTATCTGTTCCAGGGCAATTTTGCTTGCTGCAATGTGAGCACTTTAGGCAGGGCCAGTACAAGGCAGGGGCAGGAGGGGCACTTTCCCTGGGTGGAGTCTTTTGAAGCTGGACGGGGGTGCCATATAGCAAGCTGCACACTGCACTGTTCCACCAAATCACCACTGTTACAGTGCTCAGACTCTGCCTCTGCTATCAAATGCATAGATCATTAGGGCTTCCATTTACAAATGAATGCTACACAGTGTCCCTGCTGCTGCTGCTTCGATCATCAGACACAGCTGAGGATTAGTGAAAATATGCTGGCTGATGGCATTCACCTCCCCCGCCCCTGCCCACCCTTGTCAGCACTAGTGGCTAGTTGATGGGACCACCAGACCAATCAGATGCCTGTACCGCCCCCAGGCCCTGGTCTTCAGAGTAAGAGGAGAGTAAAACCTTCTCCTGCAAACCTGCCCAATCTCAGCACCCCAGCTTCTTCCTGTATGTCCTGTAGCTACACTGAGAAGAAGCAAACCATTATGTAAGTAGGATCTCTGGGGACCCTGAATTGAGGGGAATTTCTGTGGTCCCTGCTCTAAGGGGGATCTCTGGGGACCCTGAGCTAAGGGGGATCTCTGGGGATCTTGAGCTAAGGGGGATCTCTGGGGACCCTGAGCTAAGGGAGAGCACTTTGTACCTTGAGTTAAGGGGGATCTCTGGGGACTCTGAGCTAAGGAGGATCTCTTGGGACCCTGAGCTAAAGGGGAGCACTGGGGACCCTGAGTTAAGGGGGAGCACTGGGGACCCTGAGCTAAGGGGGATCTCTGGGGACCCTGAGCTATGGGGGAGCAGAGGAACCTGAGCTAAGGGGGATCTCAGGGGATCCTGAGCTAAGGGGGAGCACTGGGGACCCTGATCTAAGGGGGAGCACTGGAGACTCTGAGCTAAGGGGGATCTCTGGGGACCTTGAGCTAAGGGGGGGGGCACTGGGGACCCTGAGCTAAGGGGGATCTCTGGGGACCCTGAGCTAAGGGGATCTCTGGGGACCCTGAGCTAAGAGGGAGAACTGGGGACCCTGAACTAAGGGGGATCTCTGTTGACCCTGAGCTAAAGGGGATCTCTGGGGACCCTAAGCTAAGGGGGCTCTCTGGAGACCCTGAACTAAGGGAGAGCACTGTGGACCCTGAGCTAAGGGGGATCTCTGAGGACCCTGAGCTAAGGGGGAGCTCTGGGAACTCTGATATAAGGGGAGCTCTGGGGACCCTAATCTAAGGGGGAGCTCTGGGGACACTGATGTGAGGGAGTAACTCTGGGGAACTCTGATTTAAGGAGGGGAGAATCCGGTATCCCTGATGTAAGGGGGTAATCTGGGGTTCCTAAAGTAAGAGGGGGGACTTTAGGGACGCTAATAAAATGAGGGACTCTGATATAAGAGGGGAACTCTGGAGACCATGATGTAAGGAGAGGACTTTGGGGACCCTAATGTAAGGGGGAACTATGATGCAATGCACCCTGATGTGAGGGATGACATTGGGGACCCTGATGTAAGGGGGGAGACTTTGGGAACCCTAATGAAAAGGTGAGACTCACTAATGTAGAAAGGGAACTCTGGGGACCCTGATATAAGGGGGTAGTACTGCTGTACTACTACGACAAAATCATGTGTATTGCACACGGCCGTGCCGAAGAGCCATAGAACTGCATTAGTTACATCCAGTGGAGGCAACGCCCATTAAAAGTGATATGCTGTTTAAGTTTTGCTGTGGAATGTATACAGCCATGAGCAGGAGATAGTGCAAAGGTCTGAGGTGGTAAAGCCATGGCTCTACCGCCTGCTTTTACTTCCCCCTGGCTGCACCTGGGAATGAAGCCTTACTCCCTCAGAGCCACACAAGTCCCCCTAGATAAATGCACCCCACAGAGCCCCCACCCTTCCAGCTCAACTCACTCTTCAAACCACCACAAAATCAGTCCATAGACTTACACCACATTTTCATTTCAGTGACACCACAGACCCTGGGTCATTTTTCCTTCCAGTGATACCACCAATGCAGGGGCATTTTTCCTCTCAGACTGATGCTGGGGCATTTTTTTTCTACATCGTTCTGGGCCCCATATTTAATTGCAGGATAGAATGTATACCTGAATTAAACTCATATGTTACATGTGTATTTTGGTGAGACATGCTGCATGCATTGCAATTTACCATGCCCCACCTGCTACTCCACCTTGAGGCAGGGAGGTTGGGGGGCACCATTTGGCAACTTCGCCCTGGGCACTGGATGACCTTGTCCCTCAACTGACTGTAGGCAAATGGAATGCTATTAGCAGAATCTATGCAATCATTGAGTAAGCAAGCGCAAATAACAGCTCAGGCAAACTACAATGTCAACAAGCAAAACTAGAAAATTTGTTACCAAAAATACATGAAAAGTCTGTGCAGACATAACAGAAAAAATATGTACTGAACACAATTTGTGGAGTTTATTATTTCGGAGACTTGCTGTAAATATCAAATTTGTCAGAAAGCTAGAGACACGTTTTAAATTACACGGTCGTATGAAGTCTTCCAATCGTGTGAGCAGATACTAACATAATAATGCATAATAATGCAATACTTGTATCACATTTTGTGTAATGGCTTTGGGAGGATGAATTAAGCACTGAAACTCACTGAGGATGAAAAAGGACACTTAGCTAGGGCAAAGTCTTGTTTTTGGTTTAGCTGAGATAGAGAAATGTTCCATAATATATTCACTCCGGAGAACAGTACTCTTTACTAATACAACTTTCACCCAACATTCACATTGGAGTTATTTATGAAAATGTGTGAGAGTTATGTGAATATTATGTGAAAACATTTAGAAAGAAACATCCAGGTAAATTGCACATTTTAAACTCTATGGCCTCTTTCACATCGGTTAGAAACTGGTATCTAAGCCACATTTTTACTACACCTGGCCACCTTCACTTCTTTTGAGACACATTGGGGTTGATTTACTAAAGCTGGAGAGTGCAAAAACTGGTGCAGATTGCATGCTAGCCAATCAGCTTCTAACCTCAGCTTGCTCAATCAAGCTTTGTCAATAAAACCTTGAAGCTGATTGGTTTCTGTGTGGAGCTGCACCAAATTTTGCACTTTCAAGCTTTAGTAAATCAACCCCATTGTATTTGTCTGTTTTCTCCCATTTCCCTAAGGATTGCTGTGATCTTTCGGCCTCCTGGACCAGTGTCACGCTTCCTTGATGACTTCTCTGCCTGGCTACTGTACTTTCTCTCCTCCACATTACCCACTATTATCCTTGGTGATTTCAACATCCCAACCAATGTTAACAGCCAAGCTGCATCCCAACTTTTCAAATTAACCTCATCATTTGACCTTACACAATGGACACAGTCCCCCACTCACTCTGATGGTAATACCCTTGACCAACCTCACCAACACTCCCTTTCCTCTTTCTGACCAAAATCTCATCACTTTCACATTGTGCTTGTCTCCAACCCCATGCCCCACCAAGCAGAAAACAATTACCCGCAGAAACCTTTTCCACTTTATTCCTTCTCTTTTCTACTCTGCAACTGACCACCTCCATGACAAAATCTCAGCCCTATCTTGCCCTAACCTGGACACCTCAATCTACAACAGTTCACTTTCATCCTCACTGGATTCTCTTGCTCCTCTCACTTCACAAAATGTCAGGCCCCGACCATTACAACCTTGGCAGACCGACGACACCAGAAACCTTAAGAGACATAGCCGTGCACTGGAGCGAGTGTGGCGTAAAACCAAATCCCAGCATGCGTTCACCCAATATAAATCTGCCTTTTTAAAATACGACAAAAAATGTTTGGAGGAATGTATGAATGCAAGACCAGATGGGTCCAATCCAACAATAGAAATAGAGAAAAAAATAATTGGTGCTATAAAAGATCACCCTTTACTCCGTATTAGGATTAATGCGGACACATTTGGTATATTGTAAAAAATATATAATTTTTATTATGAAATTTAAAAGGGTAAATGCAAATACAGAAAAGAGACATACAATGAGTAAAAAGGCCACAAAGATCTGTAGTATAAGATCTATGGTATAATGAAAAAAAACACCAAAAAATATGTATGATACAAAATATACCCAACATGCACGTGAACAAGTGGAGAACCTAATCCCCAATCCAGAGATGATGGAGCTGGTCCAACGCTGAGTAACTTGTGCAGACCTGACATGTTTCGGACTATAAATAAGTCCTTCTTCAGAGATATATATGTGCATTTGTTGGGTACAATTTTCTACAAGGTAAGAACATATAAATTACTTATTGCCATAATACTCATATTGACAGTTATTGGTTATCTCATGTTGATAAGGCATACAATATGGAAGGGCACTTCCTACCACTACACTATGATATTTTTCTTGCTGTGCTTGGAGGCTTCATAGCAGGAGCACTGTGCTCCTAGCCTTGAGGGATCCTCATCTGTAGGACATCCGGGCCACCCTGGCTTCCTCCCTGACTTCCTCCCTGACTTCCTCCCTTCATACCCCAGGCCAATCCAAGCCATTTAATCCATAGGTGTTTTGGTTTACAAGTCTCTAGAATCACTCTTCTGGGGTCATTATCTTGTTTCTGTGGAGGTTTACAGTTGTTGGTGGCTCTGGTTCAAATCTAGTGTATCTGGAACGCTATGTGAGTATATTCTATGCCCTTCCATATTGTATGCCTTATCAATATGAGATAACCAATAACTGTCAATATGAGTATTATGGTAATAAGTAATTTATATGTTCTTACCTTGTAGAAAATGTTACTCCAACAAATGCACATATACCTCGGAAGAAGGACTTATTTATAGTCCGAACCATGTCAGGTCTGCACAAGTTACTCAGCGTTGGACCAGCTCCATCATCTCTGGATTGGGGATTAGGTTCTCCACTTGTTCACGTGCATGTTGGGTATATTTTGTATCATAC
>BLSH010121859.1:960124-971666 GCA_018402905.1 Glandirana rugosa | reverse complement strand
ACTCCTACTCCACATCCACCCCCCTTCCCATTTTTTAAATTTGATTTTAATTTATTTTCCCTCTCCCCATTTTTTGTAGGGCACTTGCCCTAGTTTGAAGATGATTTTAGAACAGTTATATGGCTTCTACCGTTAATTAATACTTTTCAGACACAGTTTGAAGATGATCCACATTCACCTCCATTTTTGCATTTTTTAAGTTTTTATTTTTTTAAAAATATTTAAAGTTATTTCCCTGTCCCCATTTTTTTGTAGGGCACTTGCCCTACCCTTACCCCCATTTTACTTCCTTTTGCAGCCCTCTGGGGCTTTCCAGGACTTTGCTACAGCCATTTTTGTGCCTAAAAGTTCGGGTCCCCATTGATTTCAATGGGGTTCGTTGTCCGTGCGATCGTTCGGGTTCCGTCCGGACCCGGACCCGGACTTTGTCCCGAAGTTCGGACGGACCAGCAGAACCCGAACTTCCAGGTGTTCGCTCAACTCTAGTTATGGATTGACCACTGTCATCCATCTGTGCTCCCATCTAGCTTGCAACTTGTGGGCCCTAATGCAAAGTTGATCTGGGGCCCCCCCACTACCACCCGCCGCTTCCACTGCGCACCAAGTAACTCCCTAGATTGTAAGCTGTGACGAGCAGGGCCCTCTGATTCCTCCTGTATTGAATTGTATTGTAATTGTACTGTCTGTCCTAATATTGTAGTGCTGCGCAAACTGTCGGCGCTATATAAATCCTGTATAATAATAATAATAATGACTCCCAACACGTGCCAAGATACTCCAGGCGGCTAAAGAGTTATTGCAGATCTTTATTTACATATCGAGAGGGTAATTCAAACGTTTTTGAAGAAACTGTCCACATTTTGACATACCTCTCAAATTCTTTTGAATACCCTGGAGCAGGGGTAGGCAACCATAGAGAGGTGGAGATTTACTTAATCAACGTGAAAAAGATCAAAGATCAATGAGTTTCTGTGCCTTTTTTGTAAATAACTAGCAAGGCTTAACTAAATAACAAGAAAAACTTAGAAAAATATATTAAAAACAAATGTTACTGTAAAAATAAAAACTTAGCCCACTTTAAAAGTGGACAGCGCCAATCAGTAGAGCAGTGGACAGTGTCAGTAAGGCAGGGGATGGTGCCAGTAGGGCAGTGGACGGTGTCAATAGGGCAGTGGATGTATCAGTAGGTCAGCGGAAGGTGTCAGTCAGTAGAGTAGTGGACAGTGTGAGTCATAGGGCAGGGGATGGGACGGTAGAGCAGTGGATGGTGTCAATAGGGTAGTGGACAATGTCAGTCATTTTTTATTTTTGTTATTTATTTATTTATTTATTTTTTTACCATTTTATTGTATTTTTTTTCAATTTTATTTTTTATTATTTTGTTTACAGTTTTTCTTAGCAGCCCTTCTGGGGAGCTTTGGTAACATATCAGAGGTATAAACAGACTCCTGATGTCTCACTTTTGAGACAGAAAAAAGAGATTGAGGACAGAGCCCTCAATCTCCATCTCTGCAGCCTCAGAGCTTCCCATTCATTCACAAACTGAAGCTTAGTAAAACTGTTTACTATGCTTCAGGTATGATTGGACACAGTTAATGATCGGTACCGATCACTCACTGGGTTCTTTCAAAAAAGTGAGGCGGCAGTAAATGACATATATACAGACCACTCCCTTATATCTCCATCCTGACACATCCCCACACAGCAGCTGGTGGGATGGGAGAGGGGGGAAGCCGGAAGCAATGCAGGAGGGACCAGGGGAGCACAAAGGGGCCTCAACCAGCAGAGACGATTAACCCAGACAGGAGGGGTTTCATATAAACTAACCAATCCCCTTGATCTTCCTCCTGCAGCCACTGAATGAACGAAGGAAAAGAGAGGAGGAGAAGCAGGCTTTCAGTGGCTGTGTAAAACAAGGAGGCCACACCGATTTTTTGGAGCTTGGGGCTGGGTTGTAATTGTGACTAGAGTTGAGTGAACCCGAACTTTAAAGTCTGGGTTCGTACCGGACTTTAGGGTGTCCGTGTCCCGAACCCGGACATTTGAGAAAAAGTCTGGGTTCGGATTCAGGGTTCGGGTATTTTTTCGCACCTGTTGAATAGCTGCAGGGCAGCCAATCAATCTGTGATTGGCCAGTGCATCATGTGACCCAGCCTCTATATAAGCTACAGTGCTGCATGTCACATCATCTCATACTAGTGTAAGGAGAGGATGCTGCTGCTGCTGCTGTGAGGGACAGATTAGCTTTAGAAAATCATCTCATACTAGTGTAGGGAGAGGATGCTGCTGCTGCTGTGAGGGACAGATTAGCTTTAGAAAATCAAATCATCTCATACTAGTGTAGGGAGAGGATGCTGCTGCTGCTGGGAGGGACAGATTAGCTTTAGAAAATCTGTTAAAAACAGCGATTTATTGGTGACTGGGTGCTAGAGGAGATTTTTGTTTGCTAGAGTACATTTTGTTTGCTAAGCAAAGTGCCTCGTATAAAACCTAAGCAATTTTTCTGTTTGTTAGGTGGGAGTTTGCAGCCATTTTTGCAAGTGCAGTGCACTTGCAACTGCTTGTGTGTCAGGGACTAATCGTGTTCTGTTAGTTCAGTTGGCAACGTTTTGGCATTTTTTTTTTGTGCAAAATATTACATTTGCGGCCAGTGGGGCATTTGTTGCACAAAATTAAAAAGTGCGTCTACATTGCTGGTTTAAAAAAAAAAATATTCTAAATACTACATTTGCGGCCAGCGGTGCATTTCTTGCACAAAAATAAAAAGTGCGTCTACCTAAGCAATTTTTCTGTTTGTTAGGTGGGAGTTTGCAGCCATTTTTGCAAGTGCAGTGCACTTGCAACTGCTTGTGTGTCAGGGACTAATCGTGTTCTGTCTACTACATTTGCGGCCAGCGGTGCATTTCTTGCACAAAAATAAAAAGTGCGTCTACATTGCTGGTTTAAAAAAAAATTATATTCTAAATACTACATTTGCAGCCAGCGGTGCATTTCTTGCACAAAAATTAAAAGTGAGTCTACATTGCTGGTTTAAAAAAAAAGAATAATAAATAGTGCTACATAGTACATTTGCACCTTGCTGTGCATTTTTTGCACAAAATTAAAAAGTGCGTCGACATTGCTGGTTTAATAAAAAAATAAAAAATAGTGCTACATAGTACATTTACACCTTGCTGTGCATTTCTTGCACAAAATTAAAAAGTGCGTCTACATTGCTGGTTTAAAAAAAAAGAATAATAAATAGTGCTACATAGTACATTTGCACCTTGCTGTGCATTTCTTGCACAAAATTAAAAAGTGTGTCGATATTGCTGGTTTAAAAAAAAAAAATAGTGCTACATAGTACATTTGAATCTTGCTGTGCATTTCTTGCACAAAATTAAAAAGTGCGTCGACATTTCTTGTTTAAAAAATAATCTAAATGTGTGCTAAATAGTACATTTTCATCCATAATGAGGAGAGCGTCAAATAAGGGACGTGGTCGTGGTGCTGCTGGTGCTGCTGGTGCTGCTGGTGTTTTGGTGGTGTTGGTGAAGCTCCTGTTGCAACGAGAGGATGTGGTCGATCTGTGCCAGCTACACGCACAAGTGAAACACCTTCCTCAGGTGCGAGTACAGAACCTTCAACGTTATATGGTAGGCCCGAATGCCACTCAAAAAATGGTGAGACCAGAACAAGTACAGGCGATAGTAGATTGGGTGGCTGACAATGCTTCCAGTTCCTTCACATTGTCTCCCACCCGGTCCCTTGCTGAAAGCTCAGAGTTGGCACCTGAACCCCATGGACATCTGTCTTTCATCTCAGCCCCTTGTAAATCAGCCAAGCAGTCTGCGCCCCAAGTCATGCAGCAGTCTCTTATGCTTTTTGATGACTCTGCTGGTGTGCTTTCCATGGGCCATCCACATAGCCCTGCCCCAGAAGTGGAAGACATTGAGTGCACCGATGCCCAATCACTTCTGTTTCAGGATGAGGACATGGAAACACCACCACAGCACATCTCTGATGATGAGGAAATGCAGGTGCCAACTGCTGCGGCTTTCTACAGTGTGCAGACTGACAAGGAGGGCAGTGGTGAAGAGTGGGTGGAAGATGATGTGGAGGATGATGAGGTACTAGACCCCACATGGAATGAAGATCATGCGAGTGACGTGTGCAGTTTGGAGGAAGAGGTGGTGGTCGCACAGAGGCACCAGCACAGCAAAAGAGGAAGCAGGTTGCAAAAGTGGAGTGACCGTCCCCTAAACAGTACGCCTGCTACTACCCACTGCACCCAGGGACCTAGCACAACAAAGGCAGCTCAAAGGAGTTCCCTGGCGTGGCAGTTCTTCAGACAATGTGCTGATGACAAGACATGAGTGGTTTGCACGCTGTGCAAACAGAGCCAGAAGCAAGGCATAAATGTTCTAAACCTGAGCACAGTCTGCAGGACCAGGCATCTACATGCAAAGCACGAGCTGCAGTGCAATAAGCACCTCAAAATCCAAGAAAGGTCTCGTGCTCCTCCTGCTTCCTCTTCTGCTGCTGCCTCGGCCTCTTCCTCCACCTCTACAGTGCCAGTGTCACCTGCCACCCAGCAAACAGACAATGTGACAGCAACGCCACCATGTCCGCCACCATCCCCAAGCATTTCCACACGGTTCCATGGAAGCTTACAGCTGTCCATCTCCCAAACACTGGAGAGAAAGAGGAAGTACCCACTCACAATCCCTGGCCCTGAATGCCAGCATTTCAAAATTCCTGGCCTTTGAAATGCTGTCATTCCGTCTGGTGGGCACGGACAGCTTTAAAAACCTGATGGCGGTGGCTGTCCCACAGTATGTGGTTCCCAGCCGCCACTATTTTTCCAGGCGAGCCATCCCTTCCCTGCACAAACAAGTCGGGGACAAGATCAAGTTTACAATGCGCAACGCGATCTGTGGCAAGGTCCACATAACCACTGATGTGTGGACCAGTAAGCACGGGCAGGGACGCTATATCTCGCTAACTGCACACTGGGCAAATGTAGTGGTGGGTGGGCCTGAGGCGGATAGCGGTTTGGCGCATGTCCTTCCGCCACCGAGGATTGCAGGGCATTTCTCTTTGCCTCCTCCTCCTACTCCGCTTCCTCCTCCTCTACCACCTCCTCATCCGGTCAGTGTAACACCTTCACCACCAACTTCAGCACATCCAGGGGGAAACAACAGCAGGCTGTTTTAAAACTGATATTTGGGGGATAAACCCCACACTGCGCAGGAGTTGTGGACGGGCATTGAACAACAGACCGATGAGTGGTTGTTCCCACTGAGCCTCAAGCCCGGCCTGGTGGAGTGCGATAATAGATGAAATCTCGTGGCAGCTCTGGGCCTAGCCGGTTTGACGCACATCCCTTGCCTGGCGCATGTGCTGAATTTGGTGGTGCAGAAATTTCTAAAAAAACTACCCAGATATGTCAGAGCTGCTGCAGAAAGTGCGGGCCGTCTGTGCGCGCTTTCGGCGTTCTCACCCTGCTGACGCTCGCCTGTCTGCGCTGCAGCAGAACTTCGGCCTTCCCACTCACCGCCTCCTATGCGACGTGCCCACAAGGGGGAACTCCACCTTGCACATGCTGGAGAGACTGTGCGAGCAGCAGGAGGCAATAGTGGAGTTTCAGTTGCAGCATGCACGGGTCAGTTGCTCTGTGGAACAGCACCACTTCACCACCAATGAGTGGGCCTCCATGCGAGTCCTGTGTACCATATTGCGGTGTTTCGAGTATTCCACCAACATGGCCAGTGCCGATGACGCTGTTCTCAGCGTTACTATCCCACTTCTATGTCTCCTTGAAAAAACACTTCGGGTGATGATGGAAGAGGATGTGGCACAGGAATAAGAGGAGGTGGAAGAGGGGTCATTTCCACGGTTATCAGGCCAGTCATTCACAAGTGGCTCGGATGGTGGGTTCCTGCACCAGCATAGGCCAGGTAAAAAAATTTTCAAGCTAGGGCACAGTTCTGGAGGATGAGGAAGACAAGGATGATGAGGAGGAGGATCCATGTTCACAGCAGGGTGGCACCCAATGCAGCTTGTGGGCCTCACTGGAGCGTGGCTGGGGGGATACGGAGGACACAGATGATACACCTCCCACAGAGGACAGCTTGTCTTTGCCTCTGGGCAGCCTGGCACACATGAGCGACTACATGCTGCAGTGCCTGCGCAACGACAGCCGAGTTGCCCACATTGTAACTTGTGCTGATTTCTGGGTGGCCACCCTGCTGGATCCCTGTTACAAGGACAACGTGCCGTCCTTAATTAGCTCACTGGAGCGTGATCGGAAGATGCGTGACTACAAGCGCACGTTGGTAGATGCGCTGCTGAGGGCATTCCCAAATGACACCGGGGGCTCAGTGGAAGCACAAGGCGAAGGCAGAGGAAGAGGAAGAGGTCGCCAACGCAGCGGTGGCACCACCAGCACCTCAGAAGGCAAGGTTATCATGGCCGAAATGTGGAAAAGCTTTGTCAGCAGCACGCCACAACAAACAGCACCACTGGCTGATAGGCAACGTCTAAGCAGGAGGCAGCATTTCAGCAACATTGTGGAACAGTATGTGTGCATACGCCTACACGTACTGACTGATGGGTCTGCCCCATTCAACTTCTGGGTCTCCAAATTGGGCACATGGCCTGTGCTTGCCCTTTATGCCTTGGAGGTGCTGGCCTGCCCTGCAGCCAGTGTATTGTCTGAACGTGTGTTTAGCATTGCAGGGGGCGCTATCACAGCCGCCTGTCCACAGCCAACGTGGACAAGGTAACGTTTATTAAAATGAACCAGGCATGGATCCCACAAGACTTGTCTGTACCTTGTGCAGAATAGACATTTATACAGGCCTTACACAGCCATTGGTATAATTAAGTGAACTTATTCTTTTTTTTTTAAACAACATAAGTCTTTATTGGAATTTGTAACAGGAGAAACATGAAAAAAAAAAACATGGTACATTTTATATGGAAAAAGTGAACCCGTGTTAGAACATCTCTGGGTTTGTCTGCAGATGGTGATATTCTTTTTTTTTTTTTAATATGTCTTAATATTTTGGGGGCTACCCCAATTAGAAAAAAACAAACAAACAAACAAACAAAAAACAGTGTTGGCTACCTCCTCCTCCTCCACTGCCACTTCCACCTACACCGCCATGGCCACTGCCTCCTCAACCTCCTACTCCACATCCACCTCCTCCTCCATTTTTCATTTTTTTATGTGATTTTAAGTTATTTTTCTATCCACATTTGTTTGCAGGACACTTGTCCTTCTCTTATCCCCATTTTGCTTCCTTTTGCAGCCCTCTAGCCCTTTCCAGGACTTTTTTAGAGCCATTTTAGTGCCCAAAAGTTCGGGTCACCATTGACTTCAATGGGGTTCGGGGTCAAGTTCGGGGCCGAACTCGAACTTTTTCGCAAAGTTCGGCCGACCCCGCCGAACCAGAACATCCAGGTGTCCGCACAACTCTAATTGTGACTAGAGTTGAGCGAACCTGAACTGTAAAGTTCGGGTCCGTACTGAACTTTGGGGTGTTCGGGACCCGGACCCAAACCCGGACTTTTCAAAAAAAGTTTGGAGTCGAGTTCGGGGTTCTGGTATTTGATTCCACATGTTGAATAGCTGCCAAGGGCAGCCAATCAACAAGTGTTTCACCGGTTTGCCCTTAGAAGCCATCACAGCCATGCCTACTAATGGCATGGCTGTGATTGGCCAGTGCATCATGTGACACAGCCTCTATATAGGGCTGGAGTCACCGTGCTGCATGTCATATGCTCTCAGGATAGTTTAGGGAGAGGATGCTGCTGGCACTGTGAGGGACAGATTGCAGATATTATAGAACATCTCATCCTGCATTACTGAATGATCTGATTGTGGACTAGGGAGAGATACTAGTACTGCTGCTTTGAGGGACAGATTGCAGACCTCATCCTGCTGCACAGAACGATCTGACTGGACTAGGTAGAGTCTGTTGCTTTAAGGGACAGAATATTGTTCTAAAATCATCTCCAAGTTCTATAGGTAAAGGTTCCAGCTGTTGCTTATAGGGACAGATTATTGTTCTAAAATCATCTCCAAGTTCTATAGGGAAAGTTTCTTCCAGCCGCATAGAGAGCCATATTATTGTTCTAAAATCATCTCCAAGTTCTATAGGGAAAGTTTCTTCCAGCTGTTGCTTAAAGGGACAGATTATTGTTTCTTGCACAAAATTAAAAAGTGCTGGTTTTAAAAAGAAAAAAAAATTTAAAAACTACATTTGCGGCCAGCGGTGCATTTCTTGCACAAAAATAAAAAAAATGTCTACATTGCTGGTTTAAAAAAAAAAAATCCAAAAACTAAATTTGCAGCCAGCGGTGCATTTCTTGCACAAAAAAAAAAAAAAAAACAGTGTTGGCTACCTCTTCCTCCTCCACCGCCACTTTCACTGCCTCCTCAACCACCAACTCCACATCCACCTCCATTTTTGATTTTTTTATGTGATTTTGGCTTAAAAATTATTTTAAGTTATTTCCCTATCCCCATTTCTTTGTAGGGCACTTGTCCGACTCTTACCCCCATTTTCCTCCCTTTTGCAGAACTCTAGGACTTGCCAGGACTTTGTTACAGCCATTTTTGTGCCTAAAAGTTCAGGTCCCCATTGATTTCAATGGGGTTCGGGGTCCGGGACAAAGTTTGGGTCAAGTCCGGTCCCGAACCTGGACTTTTTCCCGAAGTTCGGCCGAACCTGCAGAAACCGAACTTCCAGAGGTTCAATCAACTCTAATTGTGACCCCTATAGCTACACCTCTGGCTCTTGCATTGCATGGTCCACCACTGTCACTATCAGGAAACTAACCCAAAGACCACAAAGACTTGAGATACAAAAAAAGTTGCAAACAGTATTTTAAGAAAAAAGGGTGATTGTTTATACTACAAAATGCTGTAGCAAGCTAAATGCCATCCAATTAGGATTTATATCTACTTGAAGATCAGATGCAATATAATATACATTTAATAACACTTTGTAAAGCTATGATAATGAGAATTGTCTTTAAAGAAAAATAAAGACTAATGCACAAACCATTAATTATGTTAATTGTCATTTCATATGTAACACAAATTGTTATTTGCTTCCAACAATGAAGGCGTCTTATCTAACAGTTATCATGTAATCTGTGCTTTTGTTTTTGTTTCATCAGTGTCTATAGAAAGAAGAGTATCAAAACCTGTCATCATAAAAGAATGTTACAGAAATTGCAGAACTTAATGTGTTATGTTCTCTGCTAAATTGTGAAGCTTGTTGTATTATACTGATACAACAAGTCCTGTACTGTGTGCATGTCCACCTACTGTAGTTTGAAAGATGGGAGTCAAAGGACTGGCATGCTGGTATTTTAGGCACCAATAGATTTGCCATGCAGTGGGTGCTGTATAGACTTGTTTAGTTTTTTTCAGAAGAGTAAAAAGTTCAATGAATCTATTTAAATGCATTTTTAAATATGTGCATCTTCCTCTAAATTTTTAAAAGAGGATTGATTCAAAGTGTCAAATTATGGATACAATTTTATCTGTTTTGGGAATATTACATTCACGTTTATGGCAGATGCTTTTTTCAATACTGCAAAAATGCTACTCGCAGATCTTTAGAATAGTGGCTCAAAATGTACTAGTATTTCACAGATTTCATTTTGCATTTTGTATGAAGTTTATATTTAATCTCTTTTTATTAATTTTTGCAGAAAGACATTTGCAGGGTACATATACAATAAAAACATGTAAAAGTTAATTGCATTTAAGAAGGAACAGAGATAAATATATTATGTCTGTATCAGAGAGTTTCTAGACATTGCAATAGAAATGAAAAAAAATAAAAATATAGCATATGTGTATTTTTGAACAATTGAATTCCTTGTAGTTTATGACATAAAGCAGGGTTTTGTGTGTGCCAATCTGATATTGTAGGGAAAGAAAACAAAAGAAATGAAAAGAAAAGAAAAAAGGCACATTTAGATAAAAGGTTAGTAATAGAACTCTCAACATCTTGTGGGAGTTTGGTCATCTGTGATAGATGAATATTTGTTCACCACAGCTTGTTGACAATGTTTGGTCATTTCAATCTTACTTGTATAGTCCAACCATGTAGCCCAAGCAATCCGGTATGTATCAGTAGAGCCCATGTCCTGGAATAGCATCCTTTCCATCTGATAAATGGTGTCAACCTCACATATCATTTTGTCAAGGGGTATTAGAATCCTGATAATTCCTAATAAAAATGTAACAGACTGCAGTCAGAAAATTACATAGTAGTTATCACTTAATTTGTTTGTATGATCATGACATTATAGTCAATAAGATAATTTGAGGGTGTTAGAAATAACATCATAAAAAGTTTGTTAAATAGTTGGAGAATTCGTTCCCAAAAAGGAATGTGTCCCTATGAATGTGTCATTGTAGCATCAGTATAGGAACAACAACAGCACATATCAGAGTGAGAGGAATTCATTTTATGAAGGACAGAGGGATAATGATAACATCTGAACAAGATCTTGTAATTTTGCGCCTCAGCAATTGAGCAGATTGACAATTTGTGGTAAAAACATGATTTCTCCCAATCAAGGTCTTTTGTGGTGGTCCCTAGCTCCCCTTCCCATTTGATTACAAAATTTGGAGTGCAGGGGTAATTTTCAGCAATCAAGAGGTTATAAACTGTTGACATTATGTGGTCAGGTTTGTTTGTATGAATCACTAGAGAATTTGAAGGTGTAAGAAGCCTATGCAAAAACATAAAGTGAAGGGTGCTTAATCCCAAATTCAATTATGTTGGCTTATATCCCAAACTTGATTAAAACATAATCAGGAGTACACTCATCTAAAGAGTGCTATGACCAGCACCAGTATTTTTCTGCCTCCAGCAGGATATCTATTAGTTGTTTTCATGCAATATTAGATTTGACCACAAGATGGAGCCATTGCTAAATTTACAGTTTTGCAGAAACTAGAAAACTGTTCACCTTTAATAAAACTTTCCATCATTCTTCAGTCTAAGGAAGAGAAACCGGTGCATCCTGGGAACTCAAACTCCAACTTAGAGACTGAAATAAGGTACTGCCAGGTACCATGAATCAGACCAAGACAGAAGTTCAGTAAAATCACACTTTTTAACCACTTCAGCCCCGGAAGGATTTCCAGCTTTAGGACCGGAGCCCTTTTTGCGATTCGGCGCTGCGTCGCTTTAACTGACAATTGCGCGGTCGTGCGACGGCTTAGCGTTTTTCCCGAGGCCAGGATTTCGACCTTTAGGAAGGCCCCGACTTCACCAATTTTTCACACTAAAATGACTTGAAGACAGAACCAGACTAAGTACCATGGACCGTCATGGAATAAAGTCAGAGATTCAACCTCAAACTCAAGGGTCCTACGTGGCCAAAGAGAAGGAATCTGACTTCTTACTACCTTTCAAAATAATTTCCACTTGTCAAAAGATCAAAGACGTTTTGACATTTAAATCGTTACCGAGGTAGAACACCAGTTTAGATTATAACGTACTTTTGTTGATTATCTATAGGACGA
>BLSH010121859.1:890820-960114 GCA_018402905.1 Glandirana rugosa | reverse complement strand
TTGACACTTTTTTGGGACCATTGGCATTTATACAGCGATCAGTGCTATAAAAATGCACTGATTACTGTGTAAATGCCATTGGCAGTGAAGGGGTTAACCTGCAGGGGGCGCGCTAAGGGTTAACTATGTTCCCTGGGCGTGTTCTAACTGTATGGGGGATGCCCTAACAGGGGAAGGGAAGTTATCACAGCCTTCACGTAAATGAAGGCTGTGATCACAGCCCTTCCCCCTCACACAGAGCGGAGGTCCGTGTTTACATACACGGACCTCCGCTCATTCGCTCCGGGGGGGGGCATCGCGGGTGGCCGGCGGCAATCGAAGCCGCCGCACCCGCTCCCTGGCCCCCCCTGGACACAGTGAGCGCGCGGGCGCGCCTCCGGCGGCGCGCGCGCGCTCACTATACACGTTCCCGCAGCCGCCGTCGTATGACGGCGATTTGCGGGAACGAGCCACTTTGTCGCCGTCAATCGCCGATCGGCGGTCGGCAAGTGGTTAATAAAAAGGTAAAATGATATAAACAGAGTAAACGTGGTCAAAACATAGCCAGGGTACAGTAACCAGTGCGGATAGTCAGAGCAAGCCAGTGAAACAAGAGTACAGAGATCAGCGAGGTCAAACAAACAGTATGCAGGGTCAGGAGCCAGGAAGGGAGTCAGCCGAGCGGGGTCTTGAATCCAGTAACCAGAAGGGAACTTCAAGCAGGCAAAGTCTTTCACAGGAAAACACAGCGGAGATTTCTCCAGAGATGTTGACCAAGGTGAAGGCATCTGCAATCTGATCCAGGCAGTTTATATAGCAGGAGAGCTGGCTTAATGAGGCAGGATATGATCATCAGGTGAAACAGAGTAGAAGCTGAGACTGGCAATTAACCCTAAGCTGTGCACCTTGCTCTGAGAAGGGAGAGCTGAGCCCAGCCCTGACAGGAACCAGCAATCAGAGCACATGTTGGCGTATTGCAGAATAGGAGGATTTAGCTGCATATCAAGCTACACACAGAGAACCGTGTATGGGAAACAGAACAAGTATTTTGCACCTGAAGAAAAATCCAAATTGCAAAAAACTTCTCTTGTCAATTTGACTCTGTCTTCTCTTCTGGCTTACCACTATGGTCACTGAAAGTGACCATAAAAAGGAGACACTGTGCTTTGCCCCCCCCACCCCAAAGCACCCCCCCCCCATGTTGAGGGCATGTTGCCTGGTATGGTTCAAGGTAGGAGCTCACTTTCCCCACTTGCCTGACCTGCAGGCCTGCATGCTCGGTTAAGGGTCTGGTATGGATTTTGGGGGCCCCCATGGCATTTTTTTTATTTTGGTGTGGGTTTGCCTTAAAATACATACCAGACCTGTTTTGTTTTACATTTGTGGATTGATATTGTATTGCCGGCAATTTAAATGTCATTAATTTTGCTGCAGCAGGTTCTATACACGGTATATAAGGGGACCCTCCGGGCAATATATTTAAAGGAATTTTTCATTTTTATAGTTTCACTTTAAGCACCAAAAAAAATAGCATTGATACATGCCCCCCAGGGCAGTACCCAGGCCCCTATACCCTTTTTATGGCCAATAACTTGCATATAAGCCTTCAAAATAGGCACTTTTGATTTTTCACATTTGGGATGGTACCATAGACTTCAATGGGGCTCGGGTCTAAACATTTGTAATGTTTGAGAGTTCTGGCATGAACCGAACTGGGGGAGTTCGGCCCATTTCAAGTTCTGGAGAACAAGTCCAAAGACACGGTGACCTGGGAAAAGTGTGTGGGCCGCTCAGGCTTGATAGGGAGGGGGTATGTAGTTAGTGTATCCAAAGCTGCTGCTAGAGTGCTGAAGGGGATGGAGTCCGTCCTGGCTGCTGCAAAGGTTCAAGAAAGGAAGGGTGACCCCTGGAATTCGCATGGTGTTCTGCTGCAGTGAATGAATGGAGTGGCAACCTCAGCCTGTACCAAGTCCAAAGACACAGCCGGGGGAGAGATATACCTTAAAGCGCCACCGACCCACTTGCCACAGTAAGGGGTCAAGGAACTGTGGTGAGTGAGGTGCTTAGGAGGGGAGCATGTGTGATCACAAAAGATTTTGTGAAAACGCACTCTATGGTACTTGAAGAACATTTGCGCACAGGCTTTATATTGTACTTTATTGATATTGTTCGCAACTAGCAATTGCACATTATTGCACATAGACTTTATCACACTTTATTGGTTGTATGTATGTTTGTACCTGATTCATCACTGTGGTCATTTATTAAGAGGAAGGTGTTTTGCAGTACATAGAAAAAAAAACCTTCATATGATGTAAAGTTTTATATGGGTTTTTACACAAGGGTATAGAGAAAAGAAGTTTTGAATTTTTTAGTTGGTTGATCTTACACACAAACATGCAATCTTTTAATTGCCTTTTGTTTTTTCTTTTGGAATATTTGTTTATATTGTTTTACGTTATAATGATTGTGATTTCTGTTATAGTAAAGGCTTCCCACTATATTATAAAAATGGTTTAAAGATAGCTGAATACCTTTTTTTTCACTTACACCTGCTTTTTACTTTTACATAGATATAATATGTTACATTATATTTTGAGAATTTATTTATACATAAAACCATAGCACTGTTTAAAACATGAACATACTATACAGATCTACATACAGAAATATGCAGGAATCTATTCTTTCTCTTGTTTTGTATGTTTTTTTAAACCAGTGGTAGCAATGCATACAAAGAACCCCAATGCTGACTTTTATAAGCGTATTCTGGTCTAAATTTACACAATATTAATCATGCAGTATAGTTACTGACAAATTAGCTAGAGCTTTTATGAAAGGGTGTCAACATTTACATGTGCCTCAGGCATCTTTAAATAAAATTCTGTATTCAAAGGAAGGAAGGAATGAATTGGTATTAATTTCAATAAATGTTATCTCAACAGTTTATAGTATTTCAGTTTTTCTTTTGTTTTTTGTTTTTTCTTATGCTAAAAGATACATAGAAAAAAGAGTTAACATTCCCAGATTTGCTTTATTAAGAGACCTTGCTGTCTTCCATAATAGGACCTATATATAGTTCTCGTATAGCTCACCATCACAATATGTGTTTTGTTCTCTGAGAAAAGCCTGTGCAGGAAAGGTGAAGGGTTAATGCAGGGGGATTGTAAGAACAAGGTCAGGTGAATTATCTTGGGAATATGTGCACAATATAAAAGAATTCAGGAAAGAATGAGACGCCAGGCTCCACAGAACAAGGCAGAGATCAATTACAACTCAGTTGGTCCAGTGTTAAAGGGAACATGTTTATAATTAAAATTGATGATTTTGATAACAAATATACCAGAGCTGTGTAAAGGTGACCCAAAGGGTTTTACGTGACCCTATTATAGTGGTAGACCCCAAGCCATTCTCAAAGTATTGTGCTGCAAAATGATGTGGGCGAAGGAAAGGATTGCTGAAGATTAGATGATGCTCTGTCCGAATCTCACTGAACACTGGGCCTTTGCAATGCTAATCTGAATGAAATCATCCTAATTTTGTGTGAGTTAAGTAACATATTATTTCACGTAGTATTCTAGTAACATTAGTAGACCCAAATATGTATAAACATTCACAAGTTAAAAAAAAAAAACAAACAAAAATAAAAATCAGATACAGTAACATAGGAAAATATAGCTAATCAAATCAATTCTTTAAGTAGCCATGCAGTCTTCACATGTGAATTATACTAAGTGTAATGGTTTGGTATATTCAGTTAGGTGCATGCAAATACCAAATCTGAGCATAATAGGACAAACCTGCTTTGTTTGGTTACCTAAAACAGTATATAAAAGTGTTATTACTGTAGTTGACAACCATCATTTTACTTTATAACATCCATCTATTTGGTTTACCAATTTAAAAAAATCAGGTGCTATCCCAGTTTATCGTGGAGTTCTCTGACTGACTGATCTACACCTCCTCTCTATCCAGAAATGGTGTTTCTCTACCTTCTGTTGTCTCATGCTATATGTTTAGTTGTTTGCAGACACCTGACCACCTGACCATCCTACTTATAATCCCATTCCAAAATCACTGGCAGTGATTTGGATCCAGGGGGGTGCTGGTGTGACCTGCACCCTCCCAGATTTCATTTGCACCCCCCAAAATCCTACCGCCCTTCACTCTGAACTTCTCCCAGGGCTAGGACACAGCTGGTGTAATGTTGGGGGCCACCAGTAGTATCACTAGTGGCAGGCATCCAGGAACTGCCCGATGCAATGACCAGCACCCACGTCATCTCTTCAGCCTGTCACACTAATCAAACAGAGTCAGGAAAGTTTTCCCTAGTCTCCTCCTTGGCTCCTATGAAAGAAGGCATAGAAGAGCCTGGGACAAAGAACATTTCTCACCACGCTGTATACAGTCTGAGGTATGTGTATGGAGGAAAAGACAGTGGATCGATGGGAGAAGAATGACCATAAAGGATAGAAGACATGGATGGATGTCTAGAAGAATGATCATAGAGAGATGTAATATAGGCAATCCTTCCATGTTCCCCTCCTCATTGGGTGCCAAGTGTGGGTCACATAGGAGGCCTACCCCAGGATGGGTTCTTCTGGGCTATGCTAGGCATTAAAGTGGTTGTAAACCTCAGTCATGGAATCTGAGCAACGCATATACTGTATATCTGTAGTGTTTACTTATCTCCCCTCAAAGCTCTAAGTGTTGTTTCTCTCTGGTGCTTTGTTCTTCTGTTATCAGCATGAGTCACTTCTGAGAAGTTTTCCTGACACATGAGATACATTTTTGTCGGAAGGGAGCGGGGGGAAGAGTTCAGCAGACAGCTTGTCTTTTCAGAACACTGTTCTTCTGCTGTGTATGTGGGGGGGGGTGTCTTTCCTCCAATCAGCTCTCACACACTGTAATTGCAGCCTCTCCGCCTCCTCTTCTGTGCTCCTAACAGATGAAGAAAGATTTTAATACATTCTGCCCTTATGAAGGGCCATAGGGAAGAGAAGACGGCAGATAAACAAGTAAAACCTATGTAGGAGGATTTGTTTTATCTCTGTGTATCATCTGAGGCTGTTCACTTCACTGGGTATATGTGAGGGTTTGCAACCATTTTAATACAGGTCACTCTCCTACACATGGGGTACCTTTGCTTGCACGGCTGACTAAACTTTAGTTAGCTCTCGTCGCATTAGCACTCACCATTATGGTCACGGTTGCATTTAGGAGGGACATGTAGAGCCAGTGCTCTTTCCACCTGTCCAGGGTATCTCCACTACCTCGCTCCCAGTAAAGGAATGGGATCCCGCCATGCACCTAACACTGTCTCCATGCGAGAGACTGCAGACAACTCCTCCTGCAAGAGGCTATCCCAACAGCCACAGACACACAGGCTGCATGTGAAACCTTCACTACCCTTGGTAATCACTTGCTGTTTTTTGTACCACCTTAACATTAGTCTCTATGAAGACTGCTGTCTCCATAATCCAATGTGTTAAACTGACCCGAGCTATAGAGTATGTGTGCCTCTTACTTATATTTCACCCCTTTAGTAGCTTCAGAACAGGCAAGAACAACGTTGCAAGAGCTTTATTTAAATAACTTTGCATAATAAATAAGCATGGCAAACAAACACATAACAGTCTTAACTCAGGCATGAGGCTGCCACAACATGCCTGCACAGGAAAGAGTCCATAAATGGTTGAGTCCATGATGGTAGTATCTAGGATTGGCATCTTCAGGGCAGAGTTCAGGCGTCAGCAGTCCCCCAAGGCTGTAGAAAGTTCCTGAAGCCAGGTGTCTATTAGCAGGCACTCCAGACTCTGCATGATGCAGCAAGCTGGATGGAATCAGGTCACAGTATCAGTAATGAGGGCAGCAGCAGCCAAGGGCCAAGAACCTCTGGATTTGTACCCCTGTCCCTTTTATAACAACACGGGACCCTTCCCCAAGAAGAACCCGAGAACATAATTAACTCTATCCCTCCCGTCTGGGGCAGCACCTATCTATGCTGAAATAAGCAACCTGTGTAAAGAGAGGTAGAGTAAGAATTGATAGAAAAAAATTATAATGACCATTGAGGAAAATGGTGGTGAAGTAGAATGAATCAGAGAGGATAGTGACAAGGATGGATGTAAAGGAAAATTGGTGGAGTGCATGCAATATAGAGACAGATCACAGAAGTAGAGAGAAGTTACAGAGGGTATGAGAGTGTCTGTGGATGGAAGATTTGGAGGGTGGTGATGGTGGGGGCAATAGGAGGATTTATGGTGGCAACTGGGTGGTGAAGATATTATCCATGCTTGTAGGGGGAATGTAAGAGGATTTGTACTACAAGGAGGTTTTAGGGGTAAAGGATATATGCTGGAAGGGGGATATGAGGATTTATTGTGGCATTTTTACAGGAGGGGGATATGGGTAGGGGTGGATAGGATCTGTGGTTGGAGGGGAGTTTGGGTCTTGTGTCACTCTTACAATTTGAGAGAGCTGCCCCCCCCCCCTGGGAAAAAAATATACACGGCCTTGAGTGTGTAGCTGGCTGCTATGTGGCAGTTCTGACCTGTGAAATTTCCATATTGTAATGGCAGTGCAGCTGCA
Source organism: Glandirana rugosa (assembly GCA_018402905.1). Classification (NCBI taxonomy): domain Eukaryota; kingdom Metazoa; phylum Chordata; class Amphibia; order Anura; family Ranidae; genus Glandirana; species Glandirana rugosa. The sequence goes on along the minus strand of BLSH010121859.1, from coordinate 953,544 downwards.
GTACCTAGCTACCACCTGTGCTGTGGCTGTGTGTAAGGGAATCTGATATCAGCTAAGTGCTGTGTGGAGAGGAGGATATCTGCTACCTGTGCCCAGGCTGTGTACAGTGCCAGGATGGGAGAAGGAGCCCTGCTGAGTGACCTGTCAGCAGTGACCCATGTATTCTGCACTGCCAGCAATGACCCCAGTCCGCCGCCCTGCTGGCCCCTATCCTTGGTTCTGCTGACCCATGTACATTGCCCTAATGACCCTTGTCTTCTGCTCTGGGGACCCCTGTACACTGCCGTGTTGACCCCTGTCTTCTCCCTTGCTGACCCCTGTACTCTACCCTTCTGACCTCTGTACTCTGCCCTAATGAAACCATACATTGCCCTTCTGATCCCTCTCCTTTATCCTGCTGACCCCTGTACACTGCCCTACAAAATGCTGACCCTATCCTCAGCCCTGCTGCCCTCTCATCCTCTACCCCCTGACATTTTATTTGCACCCTCACATCAGAGAAGTTAGATTCAGCCCTGTAAAGGTATTCAATAGGTTGATGTTAGGGCTCCCTTAAGGCACTCAAGTACCTTCACAACCAACTATAGATCTATCTTTGTGAACTTGAATGCAATGATTTGGAGGGTTGTCGACATACCTTTGGTCATTTAGTATATACGCATATACACAGCTTATTCATTCTCTTACTTTTTGGTTCATCCATGTATCCATTTAGTTTGTAAGTTTATATGGGCAGAACATTTTTTTTCTTTTGCAGCTGCTACTGTTTGTTTTTTTGCTATACAACTATAGGTAGTTATCACTGCTGTTAGTACTGTACACCTATCAGCCATAACTTTATAACTACCCACCTAATATTGAGTAGGTCCTCTTTTTGCCACCAAAACAGCCCTGACCTGTTGAGGCATGGATGCCAATAGACCTCTGAATGTATGCTGTGGTATTTGGCACCAAGCCATCAGTAGTAGATCTTTTAAAGCAGAGTTCCACCCAAAAGTGGAACTTCCGCTTTAAGTGTAGATGACCCCCTGATATGCCACGATTGGCATGTCATTTTTATTTGGGGGGGTTCCCTGTTTTCACAAAACAGGGTCCCAGCTCCCACTTCCACTCCTGGCACCACAGAGCTGGAAGGAAGTTCACCTCTCCCCCTTCCCTCCCCGCAATCTTCTGGGACACGTCACACGTGCCAGAAGATACACCAGCCATTCACAGCGCACACTTGCAATGCCGGTGCCACGGAGGAGAGGGGGAAAGAAGCGAAGCTTTGGGCGGCCGCATCGCTGGACCGTGGGACAGGTGAGTAGCCAATTATTAAAAGTCAGCAGCTACACTTTTTCTAGCTGCTGACTTTTAAATGGGTGGAACTCTGCTTTAAGTCCTGTAAGTTGTTAAGTGGGGCCTCTGTGGATTTGGAGGCCTAGTCAACACCTAAAACTTGTTGTTGTGCTCCTCAAACCATTCTTAAACCATTCTTGCAGTGTGGCAAGGCACGTTATCTGAAAGAGACTACACATCAGAGAATACCGTTTCCATCAAGGGGAGTCTTTCATCAGCTACAGGGCTAAGTTAAGGTAGGTGGTATGTGTCAAATGCCATGCATATAAAAAGCAGGACCCAAGGTTTCTCGACAAAACATTGCCCAACGCATCACACTGCCTCTGCTGGCTTGCCTTCTTTCCATACTACATCCTGGTGCCATTTCTTCCCCAGGTAAGCAATGCAAACGCACAAAACCATCCACATAATGTAAAATAAATGATTCATCAGACCAGGTCACCTTCTTCTATTGCTCCGTGGTCCAGTTCTGATGCTCACGTGCCCATTTTAGACACATTTGGCTGTGGACCTGGGTCAGCATAGGCACCCTGACCTTTCTGCGGCTATGCAGCTCCATACAAAACAAATTGCAATGGACATTTTTTCTACTTTTAACACATCAACATCAGGGACAACATATTTACTTTCTGCCTTATATAGCCCACTGATATATCTGCACTGTAATGAGATCATCAATTTCATTCACTTAACCTGTCAGTGGTTATAAAGCTATGACTGATTGATGTATATCAGTATTAACAATACTTCCTAATGAATCTACATGGTTATGATGTCATTTCTTGTCTTTGTTTTCTATTTTCCAATAAAACTATAATGGTTCAGTCATGTTCCAGCACCATTTAACTGTTTAGGGTCTTTTTTGCAATAACTTGCTATGGGCCCAATAATAACCAAAATATTACCCATTTGTCTACCAAGGCACATTTACAATGTAAACAGCATGGTAGAAAAATGAATAAATCAAGCTCACAGCTGCTGATTTGTTCTTTGTGAATGTCAAAGTGAGAGTAATAATTCTAGGGCCATAATTCATGGTTAACTCTAAACTGATGACCTGTAAAGGCATTTAAAGCGGTGCCTATTGAGAATTTTGGGTACCATGTGCTTTGCGATTCCACAAGTGTGCGTAATTTTAAGACTAGACAAGTATAGTATATTTTTACCTGATGCAACCCCATTTTGTATATTTTACCAAAAATTGGGTATATTATTGCATTTGTTTGCATTAACATTTATTTTAGTGTATTTTTTTCCTGAAAATATGCATTTGATAAATAACTGTGCAAAATATCATACAGTAATTTCTAGGAAAAAAAATGCAGATTTTAACATGTGTGTAAAAAATAAAAAAATTGCCCTGGTAGGCAAGTGGTTAACCACTTACTGACCAGCCGCCGCACTTATACTGCAGCAGGTCAGTTCCCCTGCACGAACCGACACACCTGTACATCGGCCCGTGCACGTGAAATTGCATGTGTACGCGCAGTGCCGGCCTCGATGTCCGCCTGCAATCGTATTCAGAGGCGATCTGTAAACAAGGCGGATCCCCGTTCTGACAGGGCACAGCTCAGAGATCTACTGTTCCTGGTGATCGGGAAGAGCGATCTCTGTCATGTCCCTGGCAGCCCAGCCCCCCCCCCCCCCCCCACATTTAGAACACACCCAGGGAACACAGTTAACCCCTAAATCGCCCCCTAGTGTTAACCCCATTCCCTGCCAATGTCATTTATACATTGATCACTGCATTTTTAGTTCAATGGTTTCTATTGAAGTTTAAAGATTATACAACAGCCATTGAGAGTGCATATTTAAACATACACCATGTCAAACAATAGTAATAAAAATATTACATGTACAATAACAAAACATTAGGCAAGGTGAAGTGTCCCCACTCCTGGGTAGTTGCTCAATAGATATAAAGTAAACATCTATATCCATAGGTTAATAACACTAGTGAGATCTAATCTGGGGCCTTAAGTGCAGCACCCCCTCCCCAACCGCCCCGTTAGGGAATCACTGCATTATTACAGCACTGGTCCCCAAAAAGTGTAATTTGGGTCATATTTGTCTGCCGCAATGTCGCAGTCTGGTTAAAAATCACAGATTACCGCCATTACCAGTAATAAATAAATAAAAGTCCATAAATCTATCTCGTAGTTTGTAGACGCGATAACATTTGCGCAAACCAATCAATATATGCCTATTGTGATTTTTTTTACCAAAAATATGTAGAAGAATACATATTGGCCTAAAGTGATGAATAAATTTGTTGTTTTATATATATATATTTTTTTTGGATATGTATTATAACAGAAAGTAAAAAAAAAAGTTTTCTTTTCAAAATTGTCACTCTTTTTTTGTTTATAGTGCAAAAAATAAAAACTGCAGAAGTGATCAAATACCACCAAAAGAAAGTTCTATTTGTGGGAAAAAAAGGACAGAAGTGGTTAAACACTGCCGCAGATAAAGATACAAAAAGGCTACAGTTACAGGAAAACAATCTCCCAAAAGGAAAAAGGTCAGAAATAATATATGATGGCTGCTAATCATCCGCTAATCTGACAAACTATAATTTTTAAAATTTAATAGGCGTGCAGAATAAAAAAAAATAGTTTTCTTTCATTTCAATTTGTTATTTACATAAATTTGCTTAGTTAAATTTGTTGCATTCATTTAATTAATTTTGTTTATTCGAATTCAAAACTATTAGAATTTTCCAAATTGAACTCTACCAAATTTGGATAATTGTAATCGATTCAAATTGAAATCAAATTCCATTTTACATCAAATTTATTCTATTCGAAATTTGAATTTTGGAAGATGGTTAAATTCTTTCTATTCCATTCTATTTTATTGTTTTTTTCTATTCTATTCTATGCTATTTTATTTTCTATTCTGTTATTTTATTTGCTATTACATTCTATTCTTTCATATTCTATTTGAATTTAAATGTATTCTATTTGAAATTTGAATTTTGGAAGATGGTTACACTCTTTCTATTTTATTCCATTCTATTCTATTTTTTTTTCTATTTTATTCTTTTCTTTTTTTCTATTGTATTCTATTCTTTTATATTCTATTCAAATCCAAATTAATTCATTTTCAAATTTGAATTTTGGAAGAAGGTTATATTCTTTCTGTTTTATTTTATTCTATGCTATTGTTTTTTTATCTATTATATTACATTCTTTTATTTTCTATTCTATTCTATTCTTTTCTATTCCATTATATTAGTTTCTTTCATATTCCTTTGTTTTCTACTCTATTTTATTCTATTCAGAAACTCGAGTGGAAAACTATTTGCATTTGCTATAAAAATTATTTGAATTTGAATTTCGTCCAAAATTTTGTCTGTTGTTTCAAATTCATTTAAATTTGTTACTATTATCATTCGGAAATTTGGATACATCCGTATTTCCGAATAACGAAAAGTTTGTTTAAATTTAAATTTGTAACTAAATAAACAGCACATGTTTAAAATTTAACTGAATTTAAGATGTTGCTGATAAGAGAGGGTATATAGAAAGATATATTCAAAAATTGGTGAAGCGCTACCATAAATATATAAAGAAATATAAAGAACACACTCAATTTCAATAATACAGTGCCACCCAGTGACTAAAGTGCATAGTGCATATACTTCACTTGATAATGTTGTAAAAACAGATAAAAATTAAATACTCCTTATGTGATAAAAGTTCTAAAATATCACTACAAAGTCCATTCATGTGCAAATTTGTGCAGGTGATATATAGTGTTTATAGTCACAAATTCCTTGGTGACAGGCACCACAGATCTTCACAGTGAGACCACATACCTCCACTGGTCATTCTATGCGCTCACCTCAGCGTGCGACCCCAGCTGGGTCTAGTCGCACATCCCCCTCAGGAGTAATATCCTCCTATTAGCTCAGGTTAGATGTAACTCCAAACCAAACCACCACAGTGGTTATATATGGATAAAAAAAAGATTTATAAGTGTAAGTACTCTGGTACATATGGGCAGTACACAGTAGGCTAACCAGGTATGCAGTCTCCTCTAGTCATCTGTACCTCTGTTATTCCTTGGCTGCTCGCACTCACAGTACACAAACGGTATACAGTGGTACGTGGTAACGTCATAGGCTCCTCCCCGACGCATTTCATCACATGCCATGTGCCTTTATCAAGGGTATAAGCCTATTGAGATTTGATGTCTTTTATAGTGGACGTACAGGGGCCATTTTGTAGTTGCGGCCGCCATTTTGTTGTAGTCGTGGCCGTCATATATATCTAGCTAAACATTGGCTGTTAATACAGCAGACATACTTATAAAATGATCCCTCCCAGTGGTATTTATCGTGGCAAATATTGTTATATTCCAAAGATAAGGAAAACAAAGGCTCAAAAGGTACCATAAAATTTAATGGAAAATCCACAATCTAAATAGCAAGGCAGCCGAGTCATACCAGCTCTATATAAACGTACACACTGTGGCCATCTTGTGGTCAATATTGATAATTAAATCATATATTGTTGTTAAATGCAAAGTAAATCACCCTAAAGGCCCCTCTCACTCCACTAACCCAAATAACTTGGAAGGAAGCTCTAAATAAAATTACTGTGTAGGAGGTGGATTGAAAAGGGTGATATTCAACAGATTACTAAAAAAGAGAAAAAAAAATAAAAAAATACTGTATAATGTAGACTCGCGCATATTCACCACAATTCTCTCTGGCTCAGGGACTTAACTTTATCAGATCCCCTACAATGTCTGTGATACCTTTCTATCCCCCAGAAATTCATTCCCAAAGTGCTTTTGTTGTGAAAGTCTCTGAAATGCCTAGATAGATTGTTTTTTATATCCAGTTTGTATATTATAGACATTTTCCTGAATTCTTTTGGATAATTTTCACTTGGTTCTGCCAATATACTGCAATTGACAAGGACATTGGATGCAATACACAACCCCCTCTGTATCACATGTGATTAAATCTCTGATGGTGTACTCTTTATTTGTAGTAGTCGATACAAATTGCCACGGGCGATGGTGACAGCTGTCTTTGGGTATGTACCAGTTTCTGTCAGTAGGCTTGAAGTACATTTTTGTAGAGATACTCCCACCTACTATCTCTATTTTCAAATCTGAGAAAGCTATTGAATCCATACTATGCCATGTGAGTTCAATCCATTTATTGTTATTATTGAGTCAGTGTTGAAAATCCAATAAACTGCTCATATCTCCTTGCCAGATACAGAATATATCGTCTATGAAGCGACAGTACAATATTAACTCCAGTGGCATCTGATTAAATACCTGTTCAGTATCCCATTTATCCTTAAAAAGCTTTGTCACACTTGGGGCAGACCAAGCCCCCATGGCAATTCCTTTAATTTGTTGGTAAAATTTATTGTCATACCAAAAGAAATTATGGTTAAGGCAATAATCCAAACACTGTTTTATATATTTCTTCTGTCTTCTACATAATGTACTATCTTTATCCAGTGCACATCCAACCTCTATTTGGGCATCTTCATGTTTGATTATAGTATAAAGTGACTCCACATGGGCAGTCACTAATATACTAGGCTCCGTGATAGTCATTTGTTCCAGCAATTGCAAGAGATGTTTTGTATCTTTCAGATAGGCTCGTGTTTGCTACACTAGTGGTTGCAAAAATCCATCTATGTATTGGCCCATACGGGAGGAAACTGAACCCATCCCATTCACTATGGGTCTTCCAGATGGTCTCTCAGGATTTTTATGGATCTTGGGGAACGAGTAAATAATAGGTATCCGACATGATGTGGGGACCAATTATTGTGCTTCCTTATCATTCAGAATTTTATTTCTCTCTCTTTTCCACCAATTTCTCTTTACATTCTACTGAGGGGTTCCTTCTTAGAATCTCATAAGTGCTTCTATCACTTAGCAAGCTTTCCATTTCCATAGTGTATTCCTCTTTGGACATCACTACGATGCCTCCACCCTTATCCGCTGGTCGGATAAACACATTTTTCTTTTCTTTAATACTCCGAATACTTTTCAAAATGTATATGGGATCTTTCTGCTCATTGATCTGTAGTTCCTCCAGGTCTTCTGTCACCATTTTTTTAAAAACATCCACATATCTATTTTCATTAATTAATGGGTTAAATAACGATTTACTCTTAAAGTCACTATGTTGTATTTCCATGTTAGCATTGGCAACCCGTTGTATCTTCCCTTTATTCGTTTCCATCATCATATGCTTCTGTAGGTTGTACTTTTGTATTCCGGATGTATTTTTGTATTCCGATATGTTTCAAATTTATTGAGATTTTTATTGGGAGCGTACTTAAGACTTTTATCCAAAACTCTTAATTCTTATTTACTCAGGGGAACCCGACCTATGTTAAAAATACCTTGTCCTAATTCTCTCTTCTTCGCTTCTGTTTCTTTCCCCCTCGGCATCCCCTCTGCTTTCCTTTGGATTTGAATTGGGGTGGGGGCCTTGGTTGTTTTGGGGGTCTTCCTGATACCCCCATCTGTCTAAAAAAAACATCTTGTGATGGGTCTTGGTGATAATTATCTCTTGCAGGTTCTTGATGATAATGATTTCTTGCAGGTTCTTGTCGTGGATTTTCTCTCACTGGATCTTGTCTATGGTAGTCTCTTAAAGGTTCAAATCTGTTGTGCATAGGAACAGGGTTCTGATACACATAATCTCAATCCCTACCTTGATCATGATAGTTATATTGGGATCTGGATCAAGATGGCTACAGTGTGTATGTTTATATAGAGCTGGTGTGACTCAGCTGGGTTGCTATTTAGATTGGGGATTTTTCCATTCAATTTTTTGGTACCTTTTGAGCCTTTGTTTTCCTTTCCTTTGGAATATAACAGTATTTGCCACAATAAATACCACTGGGAGGGATCATTTTATATGTATGTCTGCTGTATTAACAGCCGCCGTTTAGCTAGATATATATGACGGCCGCGACTACAACAAAATGGCAGCCGCGATTACAACAAAATGGCCGCCGTACATCCACTATAAAATACATCAAATGTCAATAGGCTTATACCCCTTGACAAATGCATGTGGCCTGTGATGAAACACATCAGGGAGGAGCCTATGACATTACCACGTACAACTGTATACCATTTGTGTACTGTGAGTGCGAGCAGCCGAGGAATAACAGCGGTACAGATGACTAGAGGAGACCACATACCTGGCTAGCCTACTGTGTACTGCGTGTGTGCACCGGAGTACGTAATCTTTGTTTTATCCATATATAACCACCGTGGTCGTTTGGTTTGGAGTTACATCTATCCTGAGCTAATAGGAGGATATTACCCCTGAGGGGAATGTGCAACTAGACCCAGCTGGGGTCGCACACTGAAGTGAGAGTGACCGGTGGAGGTGTGTGGTCTCACTGTGAAGATCTGTTGTGCCCCCTATGCCCTCCTATACAGACAAATGGGCATCTGACCTGGGGCGTATGATCGACACAGCTGAATGGTCTAATATCTGGTCAGCTACTAACTCTTCCTCCCCCAATATACTAGCTAAGGAAACCAATATCAAGGTCATCACCCGATGGTACTTGGTACCAGCCAGAATCACAAAATATCTCCCGCCATACCCGATAGGCTGCTTTCGAGGCTGTAGCGAGCCTGGTACATATTACCACATCTGGTGGGACTGCCCTTTAGTACAGGAATTCTGGAAACAAATCTTCATTATCGCCTCTAAAGCCCTAGAGATGAATATTGCACCTGACCCATCGATCGCTCTGCTTAATTTGAAACCAAGTCAGTTGACCTCCTCACAGTTTAAGCTGCTAGTCTACCTCATGACTGCTGCTGAACAGACAATCGCCAAGGCTTGGAAGTCCCCTGCGTTGGTTGTGGCAGAGGCCAGAGGCAGAATGAATAAGGCCTTTATACACGCTAAAATGGAAGCCATAGACAGTAACAAGATACACAAATTTAAGAAAATCTGGGACCCCTGGGTTAGAAACTGCCTAACACCTGACTACGATAGGAACCTCTTGATGCCTTAACCACCACCCTTAAACTTTTGATACTTTGGCCTCCTATTCGAATCACGAGCCACTGGTCCGGGAAATCTAGTCCTACTCACTCCCTCCTTTCTCACGTCTAAATGTTACAGCCGCTGCCGTTCTCTTCCCTACCCCCCCCCCCCCCCCCACACACACACACACACACTTTTCCTCTTTCAGTCTTTTCTTTACCTATATCCCTTCCAGTTCTATACTCCAATTCCATTCCATCTCGTCTACACTTTTCTACACTGCTTAGCATTTACTCCACTGTTTCAGTTTCTAGTTCCTTCCAACACATCTGGTACGTTTGCGATAGAGTTTGGATATACTTTGTAACACTCTTACAGTGAGCCAGTATTTCCTCTACTTAAGTGTACAAAGGACAATATTCCTACACTGTAGTGCTCTAGCTTTCATTACTGATCCCTCACCCCTGTGGCACAGTGTGATCCCATCGGGGTGCCTCGGGGCCTGAGGGCGCAGCATGGGCATGATCTAACAACGAGGCTATGCAACTGCTATGACCGCACTGTATCCTGTTTAACTATGGAAGATATGTATCTCATGCACTCTCTTTTCATGTACAGCCAAGTGGCAAGATGTTTATATGTTTGGTATTATTTTCTTTACTTTTCAATAAAAATATTGGACAAGATCTGTGGTGCCTGTCACTGAGGAATTTCTTACTATCAACACTATATATTACTTGCACAAATTTGCACATGAATGGACTTATACGTTTAACCTGTTTTCATATGTATTTATTGCTTACTATTAATGAGTACCGTTTTTGTAGTGATATTTTAGATCTTTTATCACATAAGTAGTATTTAATTATTGTCTGTTTTTACAACATTATGAAGTGAAGTATATGCACTATGCACTTTAGTCACTAGGTGGAACTGTATTATTGAAATTGAGTGTGCTCATTAAATTTCTTTATATATTTATGGTAGTGCTTTACCAATTTGTGAATTTATTTACTAAAAGTATTTGGGGCACTTTATAGGTCATTGGCAGAAACCATGTTTAATGTTATTTACACATATAGTAGCGCAGTATTTTCACATTTTATATTGAAAGATATACTAAGAGCCCAGACCAAATCCATCTATAGATGAGTGGACAGACAAAGATAAAAAAATCTCAAAGTACATAATCCATGAACATACATGATGATCAAAGTATGCACGTACTGTATACAAATGTAAAACTGCAAAATAAATGTGGGAGGAGCTACAGAAAATACATGATAGAGCAAATCCAGCAATAAACTTTACTCAAGTGGAAAGCTGTACAAGACTATGCTATGCCAGATGTTGTCAGCTCAATACGGCTACCAAACAAGCTGCTGACAAGGCCTGTGCTTGTAATTTATACTAGAAAAAAATACTACTGTAGGTCCAGTTCACTCCTGGTTTGTTCACATTGCTGTCAATCCAGCCCTAATGAAAGGGCTGTGTCCCCTGCAACACATTGGAGACTTTTTGGATTGTACCCCTGTCTTTTATCTGAAAAACTGTTGTAGCTGGACCTCTTAGCAGTGGTGTGTTGCGTCCATTTCAATTTTTGTTAGATAACTATTCATGACATAGGTTGGCATTTCAGGTAAACTTGAAGTAAGTAATAAATATGGTAAAATGCCTAAACTACTTCATACAGATAATAACACAGAATACACAATTGATAAAACAGAAGCTATCTTGAGGAATAACTCCAGAATACTGACCATACATGGCACTGGAGCAGTGCCATGTCAAGCTGACCAAGATCTTCCAGGAGCCAATGTAAAGCTGGAAATGACATATGACGCCATGGCCCCTAAAGGAGGAAGTGAAATTAGATATAGGCATACATCAGGTAAGTGATCAGAAACAAAATATATAAATTGTCAATTCATTTTAAGGATGCACATTAATGCTGCAAGGTGAGGAGTGAAAAATGTGAGTGGAATTCCACTTTAAAGAACTATAATGTCACCTTGAATGCTGGAGTCAACTGGCTTTTGTTGATGTGAGAACTGCTTCTTTTTCCATACAAAACAATATGAATGCAAAAGTAGCTTGAACCAGGTGGATGCAGCTTAGAAAATGCTCAATTACAGATTGGAAGGAGGATACCTGGAGGTCAAATATACCCAACAATAAACTCTGAATGAGCACAGTGTTGTCTCAAACTGATCTAAAATGCAAACAAAATGAACCTGAAAGCAGGCTGCATTGCTCAAGCCCAATATCCATAGACACAGGCCTTAAAAAAAGGAAACACAGTGTTCTTGCTAAGTGGCTCACTCAATAGTAGCTACACTTCAATATACAGTAATTGCTATTCATGTTGTTCCATTTTCTATCTTGTTAGATATAGAATTATAGTTGTCAGTACATTTCTAAGGGTAGGATGTGTGTTGTGATAGGCATGTGGCACCTCCTCCATGTACTTCTCATTGACACGTTGGACACCAAGTGTGGGTCACACAGGAGACCTACCCCAGGGTGGGTTCTTCTGGGCTATGCCATGTGCAAGAAGGGTCAGTTGCTCCAACATTGAGATTACACCTTGCCCAAAATCATGCTCATCAGTAGAGAGACCTGCGGTCATGTGAAACTCAAACATTAAAGCAGTCCTCCAACGCAAATATGAGCCACTGGTTGTGTAGTGTCATGTAGAGTTCTTTCAAGGATATCGTTACGCATCCTATGCTCTTGAACAGGTGCTTGTGTTGCATTAGGAGGGACACACAGAACCATGCCCACTTCACCAGTTAACGCACCTCTTCTATTTCACTCCAGGTAACAGAATGGGGTCACTCCAAGCACATAGCACAGACCTCAAAGGTATCTCACAAAAGTGAGTACACCTCTCACATTTTTGTAAATATTTTAGTCTATCTTTTCACGTGACAACACTGAAGAAACGACACTTTGCTACAATGTAAAGTAGTGAGTGTACAGCTTGTATAACAGTGTAAATTTGCTGTCCCCTCAAAATAACTCGACACCCAGCCATTAATGTCTAAACTGCTGGCAACAAAACTGAGTACACCCCAATGTGAAAATGTCCATATTGGGTCCAAAGTGTCAATATTTTGTGTGGCCACCATTATTTTCCAGCACTGCCTTAACCATCTTGGGCATGGAGTTCACCGGAGCTTCACAGGTTGCTACTGAAGTCCTCTTCCACTCCTCCATGACGACATCACGGAACGGGTGGATGTTAGAGACCTTGCACTCCTCCACCTTCCATTTGAGGATGCCCCACAAATGCTCAATAGGGTTTAGGTCTGGAGACATGCTTGGCCAGTCCATCACCTTTACCCTCAGCTTCTTTAGCAAGGCAGTGGTCATATTGGAGGTGTGTTTGGGGTCATTATCATGTTGGTATGGGAGGGGATCATGCTCTGCTTCAGTATGTCACAGTACATGTTGGCATTCATGGTTCCCTCAATGAACTGTAGCTCCCACTGTCGGAAGCACTCATACAGCCCCAAACCATGACACTCCCACAACCATGCTTGACTGTAGGTAAGACATACCTGTTTTTGTACTCCTCACCTGGTTGCCACCACACACGCTTGACACCATCTGAACCAAATACGTTTATTTTGGTCTCATCAGACCACGGGACATGGTTCCAGTAATCCATGTCCTTAGTCTGCTTGTCTTCAGCAAACTGCGGGCTTTCTTGTGCATCATTTTTAGAAGAGGCTTCCTTCTGGGACGATGGCTATGCAGACCAATTTGATGCAGTGTGTGACGTATGGTCTGAGCACTGACAGGCTGACCCCCCACCCCTTCAACCTCTGCAGCAATGCTGGCAGCACTCATACGTCTATTTCCCAAAGACAACCTCTGGATATGATGCTGAGCATGTGCACGCAACTTCTTTGGTTGACCATGGCGAGGCCTGCTCTGAGTGGAACCTGTCCTACTAACCTCTGTATGGCCTTGGCCACCATGCAGCAGCTCAGTTTCAGGGTCTTAGAAATCTTCTTATAGCCTAAGCCATCTTTATGTAGATGTTTTTTTCAGATCCTCAAAGAGTTCTTGGCCATGAGGTGCCATGTTGAAGTTCCAGTGACCAGTATGAGAGAATGAGAGTGATAACACCAAATTTAACACACAATAACCGGATTGAGCTGGCAACTCTGTAGTCCATATAGCAATTTTAATGGTTGGTTACATGAAGTGACAAGCAAAATAGCTGATGTGTTTCGGCAAAAGCCTTAGTCATAACAATCATGCTATGACTAAGGCTGTTGCCGAAATGCGTCAGTGGTTTGCTTGTCACTTCATGTAACCAACGAATAAAATCGCTAAATGGACTACAGAGTTGTCAGCTCAATCCCTTTACTTGATTGCACTGTGGTGTGTAAGGACACACTGAGCCTGAGCACCTGAAAGAGAATCTTGCAAATTGGACTGGGAGTTCCCCGTTGTGTGAGCTGTCTCTGTTCAAACGTACCAAATTTAACTCACCTGCTCCCCATTCACACCTGAGACCATGTAACACTAATGAGTCACATGACACTGGGGAGGGAAAATGGCTAATTGGGCCCAATCTGGACATTTTCACTCAGGAGTGTACTCACTTTTGTTGCCAGCGGTTTAGACATTAATGGCTGTGCGTTGAGTTATTTTGAGGGACAGCAAATTTACACTGTTATACAAGCTGTACACTCACTACTTTACATTGTAGCAAAGTGTAATTTCTTCAGTGTTGTCACATGAAAATATTTACAAAAATGTGAGGAGTGTACTCACTTTTGTGAGATACGGTAGATTTCCTAAGCTTACTATAGATTTTTGTTCAAACGGTCAAATGGAAATTCTGAAAAAACATTCTTTCTTGCCATCAATAAGTCAACTTATTTAATTTCAAAGCCCTTACAATATCATTTAGACATGTTATTTGAATGGAACCATAAACAGATTTCATTAAAATATGTGTGATTTTTCCTGAGCAAAAACTACATTAACAGTTAAAACTTCATCCCTTTGAGAAAAAAAATTCCTTCAAATTTTCTTGTCAATACAGTCGAAAATGAACGTTGAATTGACCACACTAACCATTCCAAAATCAATGGAACATTCCGAAAATTTATATTTTCATATGAAATTCTACTAGTGTGTAGGCAACCTTACTGTATCTTAGCTGCAGTGCTTCCTGAAAAGGTTTAGTAAGGTCACTGGTTGACTTTACTTGCTTCCCCAGAGCTACTCTTTAAAAATAATAACTACGAAACTAAACTAGTGAACTAAAATAACTTTTAGTAGTTTTACAATACATTGTACCAAGAGAGGATTCAATGACATGCCCTCAAGGGCTCTATTATTATAGAAACTATTAACAGAAGTGTGGCGATTGATCCATTGCTTGGCTGAAGAGATGCTCTGAACTATTCACTTAAGAAGTTATGATGTTTCTGATCTGTCCAGCATATGCTAGAAAACCTGTTGCTTGTAGAGAAATAAGAAATCTTTTATCCTCTGCTCTCATCTAGGGACCTTGTCAGGTGAAAATTAATTACTGTACAAATGCAGGAAACCAATCATGCTGAGAAAGCCCATAGGTGCATTCCAAACAAATTAAATTCTCAAACGAGTTTTCTCACAGCATGGAGACAGTGGGTCAACAACAGAATCAAGCTTTGTGTGGTTTGCTTGTCTGTTTAAATGCAAAAAAAAAAAAATGTTCATCAATTATCTGTTTAGAGTTCAGCTGGATTCTAGTACATCATTTATTTTGTTGACCATTCAACCCTGCTTCAGTGACAAATGTATACAAGGTTCAAAGAATTCTACACATTTTAAGAGAATAGATTTTATGTAAAGCCCAGCAGCATCAACTCTACCTTCACCAGATGATCTGGCTAAGGGATACTGTACCAATCTGCCATAACTTTATGACCACTGACAGGTTAATATCATTGATTATCTCGTTACAATGGCATCTGAAAGTCAGTGGGATATATTAAGCAGCAAGAAAACATGTTGTCCCTGAGTTTGATGTGTCCAAAGCATAACAAATAGGCATCACAGTTTGTTGTACATAGGGCTGCATAGCTGTAGACCTGTCTGGCTGCCCATGCTGATCACACCAAAAGCTCCTACAATGGATACCTGAGCATCAGAACTGGACCATGGAGCAATGAAAGGAGGTAGCCTCATCTTATGAATTACGTTCCTATTACATCATGTGGATGGTCAGATGCACCGCTTACCTGGGGAAGAGATGGCACCAGTGTGCAGTATGGGAAGAAGGCAAGCTGGCAGAGGCAATATGATGCTTTGGGCAATGTTCTGCTAGGAAGCCTTGCATCCTTCCATTCCCCTGAATGTTACATAACACATGCCTCCTACCTAAACAATGTTGCTGCCCAAGTACGGCACTTCATGGAAGCGATATTCCCTGATGGCAATGGCCTCTTTCAGCAGGATAATGTATCCTGTCACACTGCAAAAATTGTTCAAAAATGGTTTGAGGAGCACAACAGCTTCATGGTGTTGTCTTGGCCTCCAAATTCTCCAAATCTCTGTCCAATCGAGCATCTGAGGCATGTGCTTGAAAAAACAAGTCCAA
Source organism: Glandirana rugosa (assembly GCA_018402905.1). Classification (NCBI taxonomy): domain Eukaryota; kingdom Metazoa; phylum Chordata; class Amphibia; order Anura; family Ranidae; genus Glandirana; species Glandirana rugosa. The sequence goes on along the minus strand of BLSH010121859.1, from coordinate 937,594 downwards.
TATATGGAGGCCCCAGCTTGCAACCTACAGGACTTGAAGGATATACTACTCATAGATTTGTGGCAGATTGCACAGCATACCTTCTGAGGTGTAGTGGAGTCCATGCCTCGACGGGTCAGGGCTGTTTTGGTGGTGAAATGGGAACCTACTCAATAGTTGGTTGGTGGTTATAAAGTTATGGCTGATTCATTTATATTAAAGCAAATCTGTGTTAAGAAAGTGTGAGGGCAGTCATTGCTTACCTCTGGCTGTATGTTGATCCCGTACTGAGAACACTGGCCTAGGAAAAGTACTCATACCAGGAGCTGTGTCCAAACTCTGACTTTTGTTTACATTCTCAGAAATTAACAAAGCCACTGATAAGTGGTATTTTCACAAGGAAGTTATATGCATCAAGCCCCATATATCCTTCAATACAGATCTATTTTAAAGTAGAACTATAGGCAAAACTTTTTTTTTTTAATTTTTAATAGAGTAAGGGAGGGTCATAACCTCTGTGGGTTTATTTTTTGCCATCTGTTTCCCCAGAGATTTACTTTCACTTCCTGTCCCATAGCCAAAACAGGAAGTGAAAGGAAATCTCTTAAAATTATAGGAATCTTTTGGGGACCCCCAGGTGACCAGAACATGTGTCCCCATTGGAGGATTTCCCCTCTATTGATTTCCCCTCTATTACTTTCTGAGGATAACCCCAAATTTGGGATTTTCTTTTACTTTCACTTGTAATGATAATGGTAAACAGGACAAATAGAGAGAGTAAATCTCCCTAACAGGTGCACAGACAGCAATAAAAACAACAGGTTTTCCAATCCATCTCCACTCTATCCAAATCTAAAAAAAAAGTTTGCCCTTAGTTGCTTTAAGTATGTGTTCAAATGCAGCTGTAGTTTCTCTTAATGACTTCTCTCAAAGCCTGCACACTGTCAACAGTGGTGGACATTTCACCTGAGCAGACTTTGCAGTATGGCCCTCTGGGTGTCACGTACCTGGTCTGAGGTGGATTTGAAGAGAGGGCTTCCCTTGTGGCTAAGTGCCAAGCACCCCTGAAGGTGGGAAAACAAGGAGTGCTAGACTCAAAGAAGCATAGGTGCTGTTTAGGTAGATCCACTGGAAGCATTTTGCAGCGCAGAGGAACTGGATAGCTGTCAGCTGGTCTGTCAGGGCAGATGGCAGGACCTCCGTGGCCCCAGGTGTGTAGCTGCACCAGGGCAGCGACCACGAGCAAGGTGGCACCCTAGGAAGAAGCAGGAGTGGGCTGCAGACTTGGTTCACACAAGGGCAATCCGGCTTCAGTAGCGACTTTGTAGGTGATTTGAATGCGACTTCATGGCGAGTTTGGGCGACTTACAACGTGACTGAAAGCGACCTCCATGCCAGGCGACTTGCCTGTGGCCAATCAGAGAATATAGCTCTTCTGACATCATTATTTTTACCTGAGTAAATTATTTTCCTTTTTCTGTAAATTTGCTTCAATATAGATGGGGATCCGACTTAGAGGCGACTTCCATTGAATTCTATGGGCACAAGTCGGATAGAAGTCACCTTGAAGTAGTACAGGAACCTTTTCTGAAGTCGGAGCAACTTCAGTAGTGTACATTAATACGGCTCTCATTCACTTCAATGGGATTTCTCATGTCAAGCGACTTGGGGCAACACAAGTTGGATCCCAAGTCACTATAGTGTGAACCGGCTCTCAACCTAGCTATCATTACACAGTGAATTTGTTTTTCCTTGACCAGAGGTTGAACTGGAAAAAGCTTGCTGCAATCTGGCTGTCATTATACAGTGAATGTGTTTTTCCTTGACCAGTGGCTGAATGAGGGGTCGCAGTATTGGTCTTATACAGGGACCCTTAGGTGGCTGGTGTCAAGTGGGGATGGGGGCTTACCTAAGCCTCTGAGGCCTGCAGCAGCTTTTTTTTTTATCAGTCCAATAGCCTACATTTCCTTATGGATACATCTTCTGCTTCTCTAGTCATCTCCCATGTAATAGTGAATTACTGGATAATGGAAATTAGCGGCTCTCCTTCAAGTGTCAGTAGCTTTGATTTGAACTGCTACTGGTAAGACCACAGAGCACACTTTGTCTTCTGTTCCTAACGGGTCACTTTTTGATGTTTTTTGCAGGTATTTAGAAAGCAAAGGAAATTTGTCCTGAAAAAAAGCTATAAAATAGCGAAGAGACTTTTAATAGCTGAGAAACTGATTGCTACAGTCAAGGAGCAACATTAAAAAGTTTTGCAAAACTTGAAGAAAGATGTATAAATGTGTAATAGCCTGTGAATGTGGTTGGCAGGTCTGTATTTCCCATCTTTCGGCTTTCAGAGTTCAGAAGAAAGAGAGAGGCTCTGCCTCTGAAGTGAGGAAAATTATGACAGGAAGGCTGGAGGAGATGGGAGGTGTGAGTGGGAGTGTGATAATGAAAGGATCAGTGTTCAATAATTAATAATGCTCATTTTCATTTCACATATATAATATTTATTTACAAGTTTGTCTTTTTCTCTTCTTTTCCCAAAGCTATTGCACAATATTAGAGTGGAGAAAAATCCTGCTGACTGGAAGCTGCTGTTAGAGATTTTATCCACCACATGGCAATTGAATCTGCTGTGCAATGCAAACATACAAGTTCTTTATGAGAACCATTGCATTTGAATGATTGGACTCTGTCCAACAGCACAAGTAATGCATATTACATAAACTCTGCATTATTTTCAATTCCTGTTGGATCAAACCTGGTTAATATTGGGACAGTTTAAGGGTGTGTGTATGTAGGCTGTTGGATGCCTTGGGGGACAAGCCCTAAAATCTTGCACATGTTCTGCTCTTGCGCCATTGGTCAAACAAATATTCATGTGGTAAAAGAAAACACGTTAAAGTTTTAAACCGCGCTAGGTAAATTAAAAAAGAGTAGTAGCTGTAACAAATCCAGTGCGATATCCCACCATAAAGACAAATTAAATAAAATAAAATAAATGTTGCGCTCTCAATAATGATTATAAGTGACGAATATAAAAAGTGAACAAACGAAAATAAGACCAAGTAGGTGTGCGAGCAACCCCACCAATCTTCATACATCAGATAGTATACTAAAGTGAACAGTCACAATAAGAGCAGCAAATATGTATAAACCAGCTTTCACCTGCATCAAAAAACATTCAAGAGAAAAAAACAAAAAAGAAAAAAACAAAAAGCAAGTCCCAATATAAGTCCCAATAATTATCTTCATAAGAATTGATGAAAAATAAACACTCAAAAGTCAGTGGAAAGGAGAAGAAGCTTCACTCATTAACCACCACCAGCCAGATGTACACCTTCAGTGCTCAAAGGTAAGCCAAAACCCTTACCAGAAGCTGGTGACCCACTATCGCTAGTAGGGTCAGAGACAGCTGGCAGAAATAACCCTCTGCAGGGTATCAAGCCGAGAGGAGATTCCCTCTGGATCCACAGGACTCTTTCCCAATGCAGCGGCACCTCTCAGAATTGATGGTTCTCCGGAAAGGGCTAACGTTTTAACCACTCAGGTACATTCCCCCAGCAAGGCCATAAAAAGTAATAAGATCCAACATAGTGTAATACCGTTGAGATACTTTAATAAACAAAAGATGAACAGGGCACTCACAATATTCCAATAAAAGCGTGCATAAAAGTTAAAGCCGGCAGATCAGCCCGTACTCGTGGGATCACGTAGGCGTGGTGACGTAAGCACGCAAGCTCCGCCCTACATGTTTCGTCACAAATGACGTCTTCCTGGGGCACGGTATTGGTTTTTCATTTTTACTGTTTTAGTATTTTCATAACGGCCTCATCTTTTTATATATTTTTATTTGTGTTATTCATTTTTCATTTTTTATTTTAATAATGAGTATGTATTAGATGTATGTTGTTAGCAGTGTCCTATAACCAACACTCTTCTTTCCATTCCTGTGCTCATCTTTGAGTATTGTAATTCAATTTTTTATATATGAGACGTGATAATGCCCAGTCCATTACGATATTGTCACTGTTTACAATGTGGAATTTTTTTTTATGTTAACTTTCTCTTGCTACATATTAATCTATTTAGCTGTACATAAAGCCTCAATGTACATTTTATTGGTTATATTTTACAAGTTATCGTAAGCGGTCAGTACCGCAGGTAACGATCATATATTTGCACCCGGTTTTTATTATTAAATATTATCACTATATTCTATATTTGGTACAGATATATTGTCCCTTTTCCCCTTTTTGCGTATTGGCTATCGGCATTTTACATTTTTTCATCTTCCTTGGTATGCCTATATAGCGTTTGTCTCCTCTTTTCCATTTTCCAATATGGCGTCCGCTCTCTTTTTGCCAGCACCTAATACGACATCCCGGCTCTATATAAGTGTAAACAGTGATGACGATCTGGTTGGTCAATCCCAGACGATGGACGTGTGGTACGAAATGCATAAGGGTGGCCTACGGAAGGCAGCATCATCACGTCCTAGAGTGGATGATTTGAAGCACACGAGCCAGGAAGAGAGAGAGTGCTGGGATTAGGATGCTGCATTTTAGCTGTATCAATTGTGTGGATGCTGTTTCAAGGCTTGCTTAATACCAGGATGCTGTAAGTGCAACTTTATCTATTAAATTGGGTTTTTAAACAATATTACCCTATGATTCCTCTTTTTTCACACATCACACTCCATATGTGGTGACGTGAGAAGGATTTCAAATCTACAAACCTGACCGTGCGGGGAAGATCTAGAGGGTTAGTGAAGGGACCAGACTTCTCCAGAGGCTCATTTGACCAGCCTAACACTGGGCGGTCAACTCCATCTGGTAAGGAGACATCCATCTCTACCTCATTGGGCGCTGACATGGTGGTAGTCTTTGAGTGCACTGAAGTTAAGACATCATTATCTGCATGCACTCTTATGTGGTCTGCTTCACTAGACTTTCCTGCACGGGCTCTCTGGATTCTTCTTTTTTTATCATTTGTCAATAATTCTTTTGGACTGTTCATTTATGTCATATTCATTTTGATTCATATTTGAGCGCTGCACTTTTTGTTTAAAATATATACAGAATGTGGTGTATGCTATATTTGCCAGCTAAAGAACCCACATAAATGCATTACAGTAAAGGTCCTAATGATAAATATCAATACAGTAAAACAAAGTGAAGTTATTGTGGTGCAGTGTTTGTCTCAATGCCCTGACAATATATAATTAAGGTTCCGAGTGAAGTAGCTCCTCATCACTAGCATTAATCACTTCCCCTGTTTTAGTAGCGATTCCCGCTCTTAGAAACAGATACAGTGTGAAGAAATACAGTGTGTGCGCACTGGGGACATTGTCATCATCACTTTCTGTTTAATGCCTCATTAATTTTCAACCACTGCACGCCTGTGACAGCTCTGTTCCTGGCATATTCATCTCATTTATGAAAAAAAAGCAAATGCCTATAAAAAATAAATCATGAAGTTAAACTTGGGGTTGACACAGCCAAGAGTGGGATGCACAAGGTCAAATGGCAATGCGAAAACAAGATTTAAATCTTTGAAATTGAAAAGGAAACTATCAAACACTGCTGATATGAGCAGAATTTACTTACTTAGCAGCCAGTTGGGATAAAAGCGTTATACTTTCATTTTCTACTAGTTATGGTAATATGACATATGATTAAATGCAGCTGGAACTTTTCTGAACATTTACTGGAAAGCAAGTCATGCATTATAAAGGAAGCTGCATTCACTATTTAATGAGCTTTATGCCCATTTTCCATTGTATAAAAGTTTCTGTCTAAATTTGATGGGTGGATGGATGGGGAGATTGCTAGCATCATAATGCAAAATTTGATTAGGGGACTAGGACAAGATTTGAATGAAATGTTTCGTTTTCTTTGTGAAATCTTGTAAAAGTTACCTGGTCTGACCTTTACAGTGTGCATAATTGGAGCCAACTCCATATTTTGTTCATTGCGTTTCACAGGCAGCTTTGCCCATTTTGTATTTCAATTTGTCACTGTTAGGTCACAGCTCACAATGTTACCTCCATTCCCTTGTTCTGGAGTGCTCTACCACCTGAAATAAAGACTGTCCATACCTTCCATGTTAGACACATGCCTTTACAGGTGGTTAATATTAACCACGTGCTTACTGGGCACTTAAACCCTCCTCCTGCCCAGACCAATTTTCGGCTTTCAGCGATGTCACATTTTGAATGAAAATTGCGCAGTCGTGCGACGTTGTACCCAAACAAAATTTTTATCATTTTTTTTCCCCCCACAAATAGAGCTTTCTTTTGGTGGTATTTGACCACCTCTGTGTCATTTCTGATCGCCACTATAAACAAAAAAAGAGCGACAATTTTGAAAAATAAAACAATATTACTTCATTTCGCTATAATACAAATCCAAAAAAAATATATAAAAAAAATGTATTCATGGGGTTTGGCCGATTTATATTCTTTCTCATATTTTTGGTAGAAAAAAATTGCAATTGGTGTATATTGATTGGTTTGCGCAAAAGTTATTGCGTCCACAAACTATGGGAATTGATTTATGGCGTTTTTATTATTTTATTTTTTTTTACTAGTAATGGCGGCGATCTGCGATTTTTATCAGGACTGCGATATTGCAGCGGACATGTCAGACATTTTTGACACTTTTTTGGGACCAATGACATTTATACAGAAGCTTAAATAGTCACTGATTAGTGTATAAATGTCATTGACAGTGAAGGGGTTAACCTGCAAGGGGCAGTGAAGGGATTAACTGTGTTCCCTCATTGTGTTCTAACTGTGTGGGGGGTGGGCTGGCTGGGCCATAACAGATCTCACTGATCCCAGTGACAGGGATCAGTAGATCTGTCAAGTCCCCGTTCTGCAGCTCTGTCAGGTGATCGCGGGTCACGAGCGGAAATCAAGTCAGCCTGACCCGCAGGCACGCCCACGCAGCGTGCAGCGGCCACCGAGTGCGTGCCGGGAGCATGCACAGAGGACTATGTCCCGGAAAGTCAGATCTGCGCTAGAGCCATACTTCGGCAATAGCGCAGATCTGAAGGAGTTAAAGTGGATGTAAACCCTCTCTTATACCTAGTAAAGTGAATAGCCTCAGGTGATACACAGGGATGAAACAAATCTCCCTACATAATTTTTACTCTTACTGTGTCGGAGAACATGTCAGAAGTGACTGCTGAGAACAGAGGACAACGGAGCAGCAGAAAGACACAGGACTTAGAACTTTGGAGAGAGATAAGTAAACACTACAGATACATGTGCCTAGATCAGATTTCATGAATAGGGTTTACAACCACTTTAAGGGTTTCAAGTTTGGGAAGGGGGGGTGGGGGGCATTCAGATAGATCAAACACCTCCATGGCTCTTATTACACAATATACACTTTTAACATCTGGGAAAAAAGTTTTTTTCTGTACACTGTGAGGGATTTACTGAAACTAGAAAGTGCAAAATCTGGCGCAGCGCTGCATTGAAACCAACCAGCTTCCATGTTTTATTGTCAAAGCTTAATTGAACAAGCTGAACTTAGAAGCTGATTGGCTCCCATAAACAGCTGCACCAGATTCTGAGTGCTCCAGTAAATCTCCATCACATTTGTCTACTAGATGTAAGGTTTATGTGCATTTCCAAAAGATACCCAATTAAAACCATTTGGAGAATAAACCAAATCTGTGGATGGTGGTTAGCTAGGTTTTATAGAGCAATGGAAGAATGAAATATGTCATCCAGATTGGCAAATTGGAGCCTGATGAAATGTGTTTTTTTCCAGAAACTGTTGGTGGAGTGAATTTATTAGTGTAGCCATGACCCGACCCCTAGAGGTCTAATGATAACCTCCAGAGTCAGGGAGAGATGACACCCCTCTTCACAGTGTGGGTTACTAGGCATAGTGGGTGTAGTGCAGATAGAGTAAGTTGGGCTCTAGACACTTTGAGAATGCAAAAAGGGATTTATGGTCTCTTAACAGAACTGGGGAGAGAGGGTTAGGGCCTGAACATCCTTAGGCTGATTTAAAAACACTTGGTAGACTTTGAGACAAACATAGAACAGAAGAACAACCGTACAGTTCAAAGGGCCTCTAAGCTAGTTTGCCGCAAACTGTACTTGTAGACTGGCTGTCTCCTATAGCAAAAGAACTTGAAACACTCCGACTTCACTGTGAATCTGTACATATACCACTCACGGTGTCCCCGGTGTGTAGATCTTCACTCAACCTCACAGTCTCCTACTGTAGATTTCCTCACTGAGCTCCCAGTCTATCACCAGACTCTTCAGATCCCAGCTGCCACTGGATCCCTTGAGCTCCTCCACAGCTAACTCGCTGTTTAAATCCAAGTGTCACCCACGCTGTCCCTCTGGGTCCCTGACTTTAACACTGAAGCTTTCTCAATTTCTTCATCATCCCCGGTTAGTGAAAAAGGCTGCTATGGTACTTTTTCAGATTCTAAACACTAGCCTCTGATAACAGGAGAGATTGTCCCTTGCTAGTGACTGTGTCCCCTTTACCTGTGACTCTGGTTCTCACTTGCCTCTGGTGACAGGAGTGGTTGTCTCAGATTGCAACTGCTTTCCTTCACCCATGACAACTACTGGGTTCTCCCGCCAGCAGAACACCTGCAACTTGGTTGGGCTCCAAGCCTGAAGCCCCACCCCACCCTGCCTGTTTCCAACCTGGATAGGCCTCAGAGCGCCTAGCAGCCAGGTACTGCCATATAGGCTTCAGGCTTCTGGCCTAGCAGCCGGGAGCTTTCAACACACGTCCACCTAGACAGCTGTCCAGGTGGCACAGAACGGCAATTACCTGACTCCTCCTGAATAAATAGGCTCTCCCAGAAGTATTATTTTCTCATGACAGCTTCTTTTCCCTTTATGTGCTGCTGTGTTATAGATTGGTTATTTATAAATACTGGGGGGGAAATAGTCTGGAGAAGGTGAGCAACCTCCTCTTTTGCAAGTGGTGGAAGAATACCCCGACAATTTATAAGACACATGCTGCAGTGAGGGATGTGTTTCTGAGCAATGATTGTTTTTTTTTTATAAGCTGGCTCTCAATCAAAGTCACTATATAGTTCAGTACATTTCAGACTGCATAGAAAGGGCCAAGTTAAAACGTTTTGTTTAAAATATAGTTCAATTGCTTACACAGCCAAATGCCTTGTTCCAAAAGTTTTAGAAATATAGTTTTTTCTCAGTTTAAGCACTATATTCCTTAGTGCCCCACTTATTTATATGAACACCAGCTTTTTTTTGTCAGAGACACATGATTGGTGGATATATGGTTTATATGTAACAGCATTTCAGCATTTCACCTCCAATACTGCAGTCTTTTTCAGAATCATTCTTGTCAATTTTCCTAGTGCACACCTTTCTGGCAAAGTAAGGCCTGTGTAGGGGTGGGTGCTGCAGCGATTCCCAGCTGGATACTGGAAGCGTCAATCAAGTGCAAGTATTCACCAGCACTCCAAGGATCGCCATCCAAAAGTTCTTTATTCAAAGACAGATCACATCACAGAAAGTGAAACGTTTCGGAGCCACGCAGGACCCCTTCGTCAGGCATGTGACACACGTGATGTGTGATGTGATCTTTCTTTGAATAAAGAACTTTAGGACGGTGATCCTTGGTGTGCTGGCGAATACTTGCACTTTTTTCAGAATCATGTCACAGGGTTAAAGTGTGTGTAAATCCAGTCATTAAAATCTCATGTACGTTTTAATATGTCAATGCAATTTCAAAAATCATTTTCAACATTCTTAAACCTGCAGCTGATGATCCTGCCACAAAGGTTCAGGAAATTCCTGTCATTGGTTGATAATGAGCTGTCCCTGTCTTCCAATGGTGCTACTACATGCTTTTGTCGGGCACTACAAGTGGCATACATAGTCCACTCTCCCACCCACCATAACCTCACCAATGACTACCCCGCAACAAAGTTATGGGAGTAAGCCATACATAGAACCAAGACACAGATGGCTGGAACCTGTGTCCCTCAATAGATTTCAAGAAAAAGATTTTACAGTAAAAACAAAAATCCTATTTTGTATAGCTTCCTTTGAGGAACACAAAGTTGAAGCAATTTATGGATGAGTGGGATGTCTGAATGCAATGCAGCTGAGAGCAACAGCCATTGAGGGATCCATTGGTTGTGGAAGATATATACACATATACACTATTTTGTCAAAAGTATTGGGATGCCTGCCTAGTGCCTTTTCATGCACATGCACTTTAATGGCATTCCGGTCTTAGTCCTTAGGGTTCAATACTGAGATAACCCACCCTTTGTAGTTATAATAGCTTCAGCTGTTCTGGGAAGGCTGTCCACAAGGTTTAGGAGTGTGTCTATGGGAATGTTTGACCATTCTTCCAGAAGCGCATTTGTGAGGTCAGGCACTGATGTTGGACAAGAAAGCCTGGCTTGCCGCCTCCGCTCTAATTCATTCCAAAGGTGTTCTATCAGGTTAAGTTCAGGACTCTGTGCAGGCCAGTCAAGTTTCTCCACCCCAGACTCGCTCATCCATCTCTTTATGGACCTTGTTGTGCGCAGTCATGTTGAAAAACAACCCCACACCATAATCCCCCCTTCACCAAATGATTTGGACCAGTGCACAAAGCGAGGTTCATAAAGACATGGATTAGCGAGTTTGGGGTGGAGGAACGAACTTGACTGGCCTGACCTCAACCCAATAAAATACCTTTGGGATGAATAAGAGCAGAGACTGCGAGCCAGGCCTTCCCATCCAACGTCCATGACCTCACAAATGCACTTCTGGAAGAATGGTCAAACATTCCCTTAGACACACTCCTAAATCTTGGGAACAGCCTTCCCCCGAAGAGTTGAAGCTGTTATAGCTGCAAAAGGTGGGCCAACTCAATATTGAACCCTATGGACTAAGATTGGGATGCCATTAAAGTTCATGTGCGTGTAAAGGCAGATGTCCCAATACTATTGAAAATATAGTGTGTATGTGTATGTGTATATATATATATATATATATATATTTATGTATATATATATATTTTTTATTGTACCAGACATCAGGAATGTGTTTTGGAAGGCAGGTATATTCCCCCAGTATTTGAGTTGTGGTCAACGGGGACAGTTTGAAGTCTGTCTGGGGTAGTCTGGCTGGAGAAGAGAGGACTAATTTTTTTAGCACTCTCTGGATTGCTAAGTCCTTATTAGAGACCCAGAATTTCAGCAGGTCTGGTAGGTGTTAAGCAAAGGGTCTCAGAGTCCAGAAAAGAAAAAGGAACAGCCAGCTACTTGGCAGTGAGAGAGTGAGCTGGATACCTGTGTGAACTTGTTGAACTAAGCTTAGGATTGAGCAATGGTATAGTAGCGGTGCACTTTTGACTAGTTTGTCAATTCTGAACCAGAGTATAGACTATTTTCAGTTGTTTGTTTGCTGAACCTACGCTATGTTTTATTGGTATAGACCAATGTTTGTCCTAAGCATGTGTTTGAATCTACTTACTGTTTTCTGATTCCCTAGCTCTGCTGGAAGCCTATTCAACTACTCAGTTCAGTAAAATAATACTTTTTAAGATACATTTTAAACTTTCCTCTTGTTAGTTTGAGCTCATGTCCCCTGTGTTCTTGATTTTAGCTTCATATTGAAAATAGTGACCCTCCTGAACTTTTCTTTCACCCCTTAATTTATTTAACGCTGATTTTCACTCTTTTAAAAGTCAGCAGTTACAAAAAGTGTAGCTGCTGACTTTTAATAATCAGCCACTCACCTATCCCAGGCTCCAACGATGCGGCTGCCCACAGTGTCGCTCTTCTCCCCTCCCCTTGGTGGCATCAGCATCACAAGTGTGGGCGCCCGGCTTTGGCTTCAAAGCCAGGCATGCACTGCTCATGTGTGACCCGCGCTGCTCCCTGTGAATGGCTGGTGTATCTTCTGGGACCTGTGACGTGTCCCAGAAGATCGCCGGGTGGGGGAAGGTGAACTTCCTTCCGGCTCTCTGGCACCAGGAGAGGAAGTGGGACCCTGTGAAAACAGGGCCCCCCCCCCCCTCAAAAAAGTGGCATGCCAATTGTGGCATGTCAGGGGGTCACCTTCCCTTAAAGCAGAAGTTCCACTTTTGGGTGGAACTCCGCTTTAAAGGGTTTAGTCATGTCTCCCCATTCCCATATTTTCTTCAGTAGTGCACATATTAAGTTCCTGAAGTCTCTCCTGATATGTATTATCCCCCAGATCTTTCAACACTTTTGTTGTCCTTCTCAGGAGTTCTATTTTATCAATATATTTTTGTAAGTTAAGTCTGCAGAAATGGACCCAGTATTTTAAATCAGGTCTACACCTTTGTGTCATTAGCAAAAAGACACACTTTACCCATCTAATTAGCTATATCACTTACAAATGGATTAAGTAAAACAGGACCCAGTACAGAGCCTTGTAGTATACAGCTAGTGACTGGTCTCTGTTCCAAATGAACCTCATTTACAACCACAACCTGATATCTATCCTATAGCTAACTGCATATCCACTGACTTACCCAAGGGTTAAGTCCTAGCTTGTACAACTATTTTTTGTTTTAATGAGATTATTTTAAGAGATCATTAGTTTACCAAATTCTTTGCTGAAATCAAAGGATATGGCCACAGCACCACCCTAGTCCAAAACATTTGTTATATAGTCATAAATGTAATCGGATTAGTCTGATATGATCTGCACTCAGTAAAGCCATACTGTCCAGCAAATTGTGTGCTTTTAAGTGATCATTGATTCTTCTTTTAGGAGTGAGTCTATTATTTGACTACAACAGATGTTAAACTCACTGGTCTGTATTTGCCAGCTTCTACCTTGCTACCGCTACTACTTGTGGATAGGTTAACTTCACGCTAGTCATGGAGAGTGTCTCCTGTTAGAAGAGATTAATTAAAAAAGTACATTATTTGTTAAACAACTATAGCTCAAAGTTATCTTAGAACTTTGGGATAACTACCACCAGAATGGCACTGAATGGTTTTGTGATTTCTCTGCACACCAGAAGATGACAAACTTTTCAAAAAATGTATTAGACCAAGCATAAAATAAAATAAGAGAGGATTAGCAAGTATACTTATACCAACAATCAATAAGGCAGTAACATTACTGTGAGAGATCTGAGAGATATGGTTAACACCTGCAGTATTCTAATAGACTAATATTAAAATTAATAGTAATCAACAGACCTGAACTGCATTTACCTAGCAACAGTATATAAAGACAGTCCTAACTAGCTATAATGGCTCCCATTTTATTACACTGGCCAATGAATGATCAAAATAAAAAGGAAAAACAGTTGGCCGGCAAAATTGGAGCCCTTGAAGATAGCAGTTCCCAGCAGACAACAGAATTAACTTGTGAAATGTTAGTCTCTTACCAGACCCAGGACTCCCTCTTCTGGGTCTCTAGACACGAACGCTGATCAGTTCAAGTCCTGAGACAGGGATAGAAGTTGCTGTGATGGCTCTTATTCAATTCTGCTGAGACAGTCCCTTTTTTCCTTCCTTAGAAGCAGTTGGAGCGCGCTCTAGTAAAGTCTGATCTCACCATGCAGCACCAGGCATCAACCTCACACCTCAAACCCTTCTTTTCCCACCATTCTGGGAGTTCCTTTTTGTCATGTCACATCATTTGGATGTCAACACTGGCATTTTCAAGTATACATTTCAGCTTTTTTAAAGAGCAGTGATGGCTAGATGTGCTACCACCTATTCAAACACTCCATGGATCTGCACTATTTGGAAGCTTGGCTCACCCTCCAGCTGTCCCCGCCACAGCCCCCGGGATAGACATTCTCTGGCACCCACTGCTCACTAGGCTGCTGAGCTCCTTGAGCTGACTTGTAAGTAATAAGGCCATCCACCTTCAAACCCCCCCCCCCTTTTTTCTCTTTTTGTGAGCCACTTACCTTTTATATGATGTTACCACTCTGGTATTTACTTACTCCCACTGATATTTTTTTGGTTGCCATATGTTTTATAATCATGTATCTCTATCTGTATACAAATATCAGGATCATATATGAATTCATATTGTTATCATGCCAATCTATTTTGATTCAGTTCATTGGAATGTTAATGTGTATACTTACTGTATATGAAATGTATGATCATGTGTATTTAGGACTCAGATATGTCCATATATTTTATGAACACATTTCAAATCATGTGTACCAATTATATTCTTTTTTGGATGCAATTTGCCTCATACAAAGTCCCATGACCAATGTATTTTTTACTGTGCCTTCCAGGAAGAAGGTTCCTGGTCTCTGAGGCAAGGTCCTGTGCGATGAGCATTCTCTTTGCTTCTCTGAGATCTCAATTGCACTTAGCTATGGCAGGGTTCAGTTCAGCCAGCAGCCCAGTCTCTTGTTTATATCCTTCCTAGCTTTAAGGCTGTCCTCTCTTTTCCTCTTAGCAGCCTGAAGACACACTTTGCCTTGCTTTGTTGCATCAGCCAATCACCGTCCTCCAGGATTATTTCAGACCCAGCCAAGATGGCTGCCCTTTGCACTGGAGACACTCCATAGACAAGTATTGCAAAGCGGGCTTCTTAAAGACAGCTGCTGTACTTCTCCATTAATGAATATTCAGTTTAACCCTGTCCACACTGCAGAAGGATAATGCAGCAGCAACAATGGAAGAAGTTTTGCAGCAGTTATCAGCTACAGTCTTGATTAAAGAGGAAACACAACCACAAAGTGTTAAGAATGATAATAGAAGAGAAAATGCATTTAAAAAAGGTAAAAAGGGCTTTCACAGCAGAGTTTCAACCTCCTAGGACACTAGCATAATTCTAAGGCATGGCGATTAGAGATAGGCTCATAGTTAGCGAGCCTTCAGTTTTTTTTTGGGGTTTGGCAGTATCAACTTCCTGAAGGCAGCTGCGTAACGCATGCACCTATGAATAACCTATGAATTATTTCCTCCCTGTGTTCCCCAACAGACAATTAAGAAACCAATATTTTGTTTTAAAAATTGATTATTGTTTGTGATAGACAGTGCTTTGGCAAGCGATGTCATTCTGATAGAGTTTATATCTAACAATTCAATAATAATGGAATAGCATCTTTTTTAAAACTAGAGTTGAGCGAACACCTGGATGTTCGGATTCGGTGGGTTCGGCCGAACTTCGGGAAAAAGTCCGCGTTCGGTACCGAACTTGAACCGAACTTTACCCCGAACCCCATTGAAGTCAATGGGGACCCGAACTTTTCGGCACAAAAATGATTGTAAAAAAGTCCTGGAACGTGCTAGAGGGCTGCAAAAGGAAGTAAGCTTATTTTAGAACAATAATCTGTCCCTTACAGCAACAGCAGGAACCTGACCCTATAGAACTAGAAGATGATTTTAGAACAATAATCTGTCCCTCTAAGCAGTAGACTCTACCTAGTCCAGTCAAATCATTCTGTAATGCAGGATGAGATGTTATTAGATCTGCAATCTGTCCCTAAAAGCAGTAGTAGTAGTAATCGCTATCTAGTCCACAATCAGATCATTCTGTAATGCAGGATGAGATGTTATTATATCTGCAATCTGTCCCTCACAGCGCTAGCAGCATCCTCTCCCTACACTACCCAGAGAGCATGTGACATGCAGCACTAAGTGACTCCAGCTTATAAAGAGGCTGGGTCACGTGATGCACGGGTCAATCACAGCCATGCCATTAGTAGGCATGGCTGTGATGGCTTCTAAGGGCAAAGCAGTGAAACGCTTGTTGATTGGCTGCCCTGCAGCTATTCAACATGCGTGATCAAATACCTGAACCCAGAACCCGATCCCAAACTTTTTTTCAAATGTCCGGGTTCTGGTATGGGTCACGGACACCCCAAAGTTCGGTACGGACCCGAACTTTACAGTTCAGGTTCGCTCAACTCTATTTATAACCAAAATGGAAAAACTCCCATTAATTTTTTGGAGAAAGGGATACATATAGGTGCAAAAGTACACTTACCAAATACTTAGGCTAGGTTCACACTGATGTGGCCGCGGGTCCCAGCAGGGGGTCCGGTACATCTCTGTACACTGTTTCAGGTGCAAATCAGGTCCAATTTTTTGGCTGAATTCACACCTGAAACGGAGCCAAAGACGCACAAGACACTTTTCCAATGCAGACCGCGGCAGCCCCAGAGCTGTGTGAACCGGCTCCATTGAGAGACAGTCACAGTCTCCGGTCATGCGAATTGAATGTGAGGAAACCTGCATCCAATTCGCATAAGTATGAATCCAGCCTTAGTGGTCCTGCTAGCCCCGGGGCCTTCCTCCAGGAGCATAACAAAGCTGCAAGGATTGCAATGAATTTACTACAGAGATGTCACCCTCAGCTGCCACACAGGGCTGCATTGCTATGCATACTAAGGAGGAGGGATATCAGCAATGTTGCACCTCCCCCCGCCAATCAAGGTTGACCTTGTAGTGCAACAGTGCCCCCTCCCCACATCTGCAGAAAGTTAAGCAGGGTGTCCTCTTGGATCCCTGCTCTGGTAGACTGAAGACCTCAAGAAAAAGCTCTGCTTTTTTGGGTGTGTTTATACGTGGGAGAGGGGGTGTTAAAGGGGGTGGTCCCTTTAATTGGGTCTTTATGCTTGATTCACACTAGTGCAAATTGATTGCCTGTTTGTCCGCATCAAATTCACATGACAAGATATTGTGACCGGCTTTTAATGGAGCCGATTCACACACCTCCGGGGCATCTGCAGAGCGAATTGCACAGGAGTCCTGTGCACCTTTGGCTCTATTTCAGGTCTGAATTCAGGCAAAAATTTGGGCCTGATTCATCCCTGAAATGGAGAACAGGGATGCACCAGACCCCTGCCATCAGCCACATCCATTTCAAGTGTAAACCCAGCCTTTCATCTGGGTGAAGGAAGAGCTGCTAAATCACGTGGCCACTACAATTGACTGTCACAGTGTTTATATGATTGGTGGCTGGCACAGCCAGCTCCTGAACACTACTATAGACCAGTAGCTGTAGGACAGCTCAGTCACTGTTCTGGGTATGCGGCCACCCATGGACGCATATGTACATTGTGTGGGTGTTAAAGCCCACCTTCTTTGCTGCAACACATATGCTTTGTGTGAGTAGCACCCGGGTCCTGAATATGGATGTTGTTAAATTTAGTTTGCCAGGTGGTAACTAGCCCGGCTAATTGTTAGGGGCTCTCCTGATTCATATCCTAACTCTGAGTTTGATGCACTTCTCTCCTCAGCCACTGGGTGGTACTGTTACTCATGGCATTGGAATGACAAGGTGCATATGAACTTGGAATATGAGTGGATAGGTTTTTCCAACCAATTGGCAGGGGTTTTCTTGAACCCCATGGCCTGCTGGGAGAACCTATTTATTTGGGAGACGTCAGGTGATCGGGGTTCTGTGCCACCTGGACGTCTATCTGAGTGGACGTGTGTTGAAAGCCCCCGGCTTCTAGGCAGAAGCCTGAGGCATATCTGGGAGCCCCTGGTTACTAGGCAGTCTGAGGCCTACCCAGGACAAGAAGGAGCAACGTAGGGTCGGGGCTTCATGACGGAAGCCTAACCAAGTTGCACGGGTTCTGCCGGACGGAGAACCCCTTTGTCGGAGGTGAAGGGGCAGAGTTGCTAACGAAGGACAACCATTCCTGTCACCAGAGGCAAAGCCTGAACCAGGGTCAGAGGTAAAGGGGAAACTGTCACCCTCAAGGGTTATCAGAGACCAGAGTTCAGAGTCTGAGAGAGTACCAGAGCAGCCTTTTTCACTAATTGGGGACAGTTAAGAAGTTGGGAAAGTCTCAGCAGAGCGGGGGTGACGCTTGTAAGAGAGTTCAGCAGGTTAGCTGAAGAGCCGAGTAAGGGACACAGCAGGACAGAGTGGGTGACACTCAGAAGACAGTTGGCTGTGTGAATTTCAAGGGACCCAGTGGCAGTGGGAGTCCAAGGTGTCTTTTAAGAGACTGGGGGCTTAAGTTGAAGTAGCTGCAGTGGGAGGTTGTGACATTGAGACAAGGTCTAGACAGTGGGGATGCCAAGCTTGGTATGTGTACAGATCTGTGTTGAAGTCAAAGTTATTTCAGTTACCAAAGGAAATAGCTCTTTTCAGGCACAGTTCAGCTCTAAGGCCTTTTGAACTCTACAACTACCATACTGTTCTATTTGTGTGTGACTCAGAGTCTAATAAGTGCTTTTGCATCTGCTCAAAGGGTGTCCTGGCCCTAACCTCTTCTCCCCAGTTCATTAAGAGAAAAATAAATCTCTTTTGTTCTGCGTAATCAAAGTGTCTGGCACCCAACTCATTCTACCTATCTGCACCCACCACGCCTAGGAGGAGGTTTTCTGCACTGGGGCCTATGCCAACTCTATGCTCCTCTACCCAGCGCTCTCTAGTCACTCAGCAACGGAATGAGTGCACTTTTATATCTTGCGGTATCATATTTGTTTCTTTCTGCAATGCCTGCCATGCCCTCTAACTTTTCCTACATCTCTCCCGTACTACCCTGATTAACCTGAGCACCCTAACCTCTCCAATGTATATGTAATCATTTATTCCTGTTAAAATATAAGTCATTTTCTTCTGTGTTTTTTCTCTCACTAAAACAGTGTTGTTAGCTATTTCCTGAGAGAGTAACAGCCTGTTTATAGAGGAGAGCTCATCCGTTGCATGTTAATTTCTCTTCCCTCTTGATAAAGCATATGGGTACGGACTGCAATGACGGCTGCTCTCTTGTGAAGGATGACGCTGTGTCTGTGTGAACGCCTGTCTGATTGAATCCTGTGTGCTCACAATCTGCCAGCCCAGTCTGAGCAGGACAAATTAAACCTGTTGACTCAAGGAGCAGACAGAGAGATGGGAGCAGAATGCTAAAATCTCTTCTCGTAGCTGAGATCATTCCAACCAAGCACAACATTTGCAGTCTGAGGAAAGAAGAGCGTCTAAATTAGAGCTATCGGAAGATTTTTCTTCTACATCGGACTCAGGAACTGAGCTTTGCAGGCTCACAGAAATGCTCTTTAGGTCTATCTGTGCTTATACGGGTAATATTTGTATGCAGTCATTTGGAAAGAAACAATGAGAGATGGCCTTTCCCTTTGATTCAATTAAAATTGCAATCAAATGTAGCTTTAGTTGGGCTCAGACATTACCAATTTCAATAACTTAACCCCTTTCCACCCAGCTACGGCAGCCCTTTACACTCGGGGGTGTTGTTGGGACTGTCTAATCATTAAAACACTGTGGGGTTGATTTACTAAAACTGCAAACTGCAAAATCTGGTGCAGCTCTGCATAGAAAGCTTCCAAGTTTTTTTTTGTTAAAGCTTAATTGAACAAGTCTGACGTTAGAAGCTGATTGGATGCTATGCACAGCTGCACCACAGTGGTCACATGATCGGGAGTCGGCTTCTTTAGATTCCAATCATTACTAATGACTAGGAGCTATCAGTGGGAGGAAACTGCAGCCTTCCATGGACACATATGTGTAATGTGTGAGCACTAAAGTCCAACCTCTTTGCTGTCACACATATACATTATGTTGATGGCAAGAGGCTAATGAAGGATTAGTTTTCGTATTGTTTGCTCCTCTTGTATTTTGCTAGAAATTAGCAATTTACTTATCGAAAAAGAGTAAGGACTTCCTGGTAAAGGCTTTTTTTACATGATAGGCCTGTAAATCAGAATTTTCATTCTTTAAGGTTTTCCTGTCCTCATTTATCATGTGAAAAGAGAACATTAGCCAAGGTACCCGGTGGCATTTGCACTTCTCCACAGTTATAACCCAGAGTGCTCTGAAAGTCCCAAAACTCAGGGTGTTTTCATATTTCATATACAACTACCATTGCCATGAGCAGATTTACTAACCAGCAGTACCAGGGGCATTTGCATATTAGAGTATGGAGTATTTGGGCTCCCAGGGTGTTCTGAAATGTCTGTGCTGGAAAGCTGTATTCTATCCCGGCCCCATTCAGCTGTCAGCCGGGAGATTCCGCTGCTGAAATCTAAAAGTAAAGAAAGCGGCCAGGGATAGTGATGATGTCATTACCCAAATTTGACAATGCCCATATTTTGGAAATCACTTGTGTCACAGGGTAGGCAGAGCCTGATAGGGAATTAAGAAACTAGTTCCCCAATAGGTCCACCTTGCTGTTGATTAATAGTGCACGACAGTGGGTGTGGCATAGTGGCTGCCAAACAGAATTCTAAAGGTTGTCTACAAAGTCTCTCTGCCTACGGCCAAAACTGTACAGTTCTTGTGTAGGTGTGCTGGTTCAGAAAAGCTGTGTGCTGTGGGCTGGAACTCCAGCCATTTTCATTTAGATTTGAGTCAAGTGAGGAAAGGATACAATCTCATTCAGGTGTTTATGGATATTTGTGCCCAGTTGGGGAGATTTTCTCACTTTCTAGGTGGTCAGCTAACAGCTTACAGATGGACTAGCAAGGTCAAAAGAACTGATTGTTTCTCCTGGTAAAGGAATGTTCTGATTTGCTGCAACACCTAGGTTGGTTTATCCCTACTCCTTACTTAGGTTTGCGCAGCCTATTGCATTGCATGCAGTAGGGCAGTGGACGGTGTCAATAGGGCAGAGGTTTTTGTAAGTCGTTTTTTATTTTTATTATAATTATTATTAGTTTTTTTTACAATATTATTTTTAATTATTTTTTTACAATTCTTTTAGGAGACCTGTTAAAGAGCTTTGGTAAAATATCAAGGCTCTAAACAGAGATTTGCCAGTCCCTTTCTCTGCAGCCTCAGCTGCACTGGAGAGTGAACAAAGTGATCTGTGCTGAGCAGCTTCCTGTTCATTAACAAACGTAAACATAGTAAACACAGTTTACTATGCTTCAGTTATGAATGAACATAGTGGGGTGGGATCCAGGCAGCAAGGGGAATCTGCATCACATGGGGGTAACTAGGGTGTGGCCAGGCTGCTGAGAGGGCTCTCCTTGCAGATGAGTGTTTGATGTCCCTGAAGGTGGAAAAAGGAGTCACTAAGCCAAAAGAAGAAGGGATTGCTGGCTGTGCATAGGTGGAAGATGCTGGTGTAGGGAAGTCCTGCAGGTGGATACCAGATGAGATAAGCAGCAGGACCCAGGAGAACTGGTGGTTGTGCAGATTGCAGACAACAGGAAGCAGGCTGCAGCAGGTGAGTGCAGTAGGCTGGTCACAGCAGGTAAGTACCACAGACTGAAACAACAGATAAGTACTGCAGGTGGGTACAACAGGAGGGTAGCTTGGCAGATAACAGCAGGCAGGGCAACACAGGAGACGTAGTCAGAGATCATAGTAAAAGGTTAGAGAGCCGATGATCAGTAGAGAGGAGATCAGAGACGTGGTCAAACAAGCTGGGGTTATACACAGGGCAGGAGACAGGAGCAGGTCTGTGGACAAGCCAAGGTCAAAAGCCAGGAGAGAGACAAGAGGTATCCAAGAGCAAGCCGGGACGGTAATCGGGTAGTTCACAAGCAATAGCGCACAAGGTAACAGGAAGAAGGAAGCTGAAGACCAGTCAGTGGTGTCTGTGAGCTCCAGGAAATCTTTTAAAGGCCAGAGAGTGTCAGGATCTAGCGCAGGTGGCATGCGCTTGCATGCACCCATTTGTTTCCCTTACATGTGCGTGCATTTATGTGCAAACAGGTGCAGCCATGTTGGGTTTTAGCTAACATGCCAGGTCCCTGGGCAAGTCTCCTCTGGCTTGTTCCCTGACACCGGCACACCCCATGTGCATGCCTATGACTCCTTAGTATTTATGAAATGGGGTGAAAAATAAAGTGGTTCATCACAAAAGCATGTGTTCTAAAGAAACTGATCCAACCAGAATCACAATATTACTGCCTAGAGTCTGACTTCAGTGGCATAAAATATATAATCTTTTTTATGTTAGCATAGCTATAATATACAGTACATAGAAATTCACTGATTGACTGCATTTGATGTCTTATATTTTATTAAAGGTCACCAGAAGTATTCAGTATAACAATACAAGGTGCCAAGCGATACGTGCCACATGCAAATATCCATAACAATCTAAATCTGTCTCCTTCTGGTCAGTCTTTTCTAAAGCCATTGTTGAAATGCTTTAGGTTACAGCACTTTGCACTTAATGCATACACTTGTTGATAATTTTATGAGCCATTGATTAGAACAAACAAGCAACCATTACAGATAACAGTGGAAAAACAGCTTCATCACCAGCAGAGTTAAAGCTGCTTTCTGCCTAATTAAGGAACAGATTAGATTGATTTATCCACCACAGCGACAAAGCAAAGCCATGTCCTTCATCATTCTTTTGAAGAGCCACCTCTTCATCACTTACAAGGACAAAACACGCAGCGTGAACAGCAATAATGAAACATAGGTGTCAGGCTCACAGCTGAGTCTGGACACATGACAGTGTGGGTGTGACAGATATGGTGGCTTTTAAGGCCACCATAATTCACATCACCAGTGGTACAGCAAATAATTTATAGCATACCCACTCCCAGCATCTTCAAATCCAAACTTGTGAAAGATCTAAATTTAGCGATCTATCACAGCGCTGTCCAATCTATAACTTCTCCTCCTTCTAAGGCCACATCCACAGGGGAAGATAAGTGACTTTGCAGGCTTTCTGGAAGCAAAGTTTTCCTTCTGAAGTTGAAGAGAGAAAGGCTATAGTAAAAAAGATAATAGTAGTACTTATTTCTGTTAATCTATGCCCACAGAGTAACTTCAATTTTGGTATATAAGCAATGATATAACAATGAACTTTTTTTGCAGTGCTTATACACAAATTAACGTTCTACCAGCTCTGCACGAGTGACGACTGGCTTTGTTTGTCAACAAAGCCATGTGATCACCACCGCAGCACTGGCATAATGATCACATGGTTTTTTTGAAAAGCAAAAAATTAAAGGTTAGAGTTAGCATAAGGGTTAGTATTAGGAGCACAGCTTCCTCTCATGGCTAGGGCAGAGAGGAGGGTTGATAACATCACAAGTCCATCTCAGCCAATCAGAGGAAACTTTGCATGAATTCACAATACAAAGCTTTCTCTGAATGGCTGAGCTCTGCCCAGCTTTTCTAGATTTTGTTCTGGGAGTGTGGTGGGAAGGTCTAGGCCCACTGCAAGAACAGAGCTCTGTATACTGTATGTAGCTGAGGCTACATACAGTCTATACGGCGCTCCCAGCCGCTGCACCTGTTGGTAAAGTAAATAGTTAATTTGGATCAGCTTGGTCCATACTAAATATTTAAAGTTAAATAAGGCCTGGAGATCAGCTTTAATGTTTTTTAGGCCTTTTGAAGCAATTTATTTTAAAGATTTAAAATACAAACAATATGTTTAAGTAATGAAGGTGAGCCTTTTTTTGTGTGGGTGGGAAACAAATCACCTGTTAAGTCATGGAAGTATCCATGTCTTTCCCCTTCCTTTTCAGAACATTGTACAGCCCCCATCCTGGCTGAAGTCATCTGGAGCATCTCATTGCTATATTTCTTTCCAGACTGCTGCATGCGGAAGATAAGAGTGTATTGGACTGCAGAGCAAGGATGCAAAATGAAAGCGGTATTATTAAACCAAAAACCAAAGATGTAATATAGTGCAGTTTTTCAATCATTAGATGTGGTGGCTATATTTGTTTTCTTTTTGTAGGCCTTTTTTCCCTTTATTTTCAACTGGTGATGTGGTCACATCCTATGCTATTGTGCCTCCACTCTGGATGAAGGAGCAGATTTGGACAGCATGATTGTCAGGGAAGGGGGTGTTAGATACACTAGCAACTTTAACCACTTCAGCCCCGGAAGGCTTTCCCAGTTTAGGACCAGAGCACTTTTTGCAATTTAGCATTGTGTCGCTTTAAACAACAATTGCGCGGTCGTGCGACGTTGTACCCAAACAAAATTTGTGTCCTTTTTAACCCACAAATAAAACTTTCTTTTGGTGGTGTTTGATCACCTCTGCGTCATTTCTGATCACCGCTATAAACAAAAGAAGAGCGACAATTTTGCAAAAAAAAAAAGCAATATTTCTTAATTTTTGTTTAAATACATATCCAAAAAAAAAATAAAAAAACATTTTTTTCATTGGTTTTGGCAGAATTATAGTCTTCCTCATATTTTTGGTAAAAAAAAAAACGCAATTGGTGTTTATTGATTGGTTTGCCCAACAGTTGCCGCATTTACGAATGCTGAGAATTAATTTATGGGGTTTTTATTTTTTTTATATTTTACTAGTAATGGTGGTGATCTGCGATTTTTAGCGGTACTGCGATATTGCGGGGGGCATGTCGGACCATTTTGATACTTTTTTGGGACCATTGGCATTTATACAGCGATCAGTGCTATGAAAATGCATTGATTACTGTGTAAATGCCATTGGCAGTGAAGGGGTTAACCTGGAGGGGGCGCTCTAAGGGTTAACTGTGTGTGTTCTAACTGTATGGGGGCTGGGCTGGCAGTGGAAGGGGAGTGATCACGGCTCCCATGTACAGGGAGCCTGTGATCACATCCCTTCCCCCTCTGTCAGAAGGGAGGGCTTACATACACGGACCTCCGTTCTCTCACTGCGGGGAAGCCATCGCGGGTAGCCGGGGGAGATTGAGTCCACCCTAGCTGCTCCCTGGCACCCCAGAACACAGTGAGCATGCGTGCGCCGCCAGAGCATACACAATACTCGTTCTCGCGGCCGCCGTCAGGTGACGGCGTTTCGTGATAACAAACCATGTTGCCGTCATCAAGCCACGATGGGCGGTTAGCAACTGGTTAAGCTGAACTCCAGCTAATACGTTGCAGCAAAGTTTTTTTAACTTTTGGGATTAAGGATTTACGTAAAAAATAAAAGTTGATAATTTTAACCCCCCCCCCCCACCAGGTGACTTTGACAGGTCTGTTGTGCTCCTCTCCTGGCTTGCCCTCCCCCGCTCTCATCCAAAAGGGTTATTAAAGTCCACAAATACTAATTCCACTCTCTGGCATCAACAACTTTTTCACAACTTATGCCAGGTGTCTTGATCTACTGGCAGGGAATGTGCTCTGTGTGTACATGTGTATCTGTGCAGCTCACTGTACATTGTAAAGAAAATTGTGAACAGGTAGGTAAGTTTGTTTTATTGCAGAAAAGACATAGCATATCTCTTCTACAATAAAGAGCTTGCCTACTCATAGTTCTTTATTAAAGAGGAGCTCATTTTTGTGTTTATTAAAAATCAGCAGCTACAAAAAGTGTAGCTGCTGACTTTTAATAAACAGATACTCACCTATCCCAGGACCCAGCGATGTGCTCACCCCAGCCATCCCTTCCCTCAGTCTTCTCTCTCGAACGTGGGCACCTGGCTGTGACAGCTTGTGGCTTCACAGCCAGGCGCCCACTGCACTTGCGCATTGTCCCTCAGTCTTCTGGGACCACTGCTTAGAACACAGGGCCCGGAGTTTGACTTGTGGCAGATAGTGTAGCAGTTGCTGACCAGTTAGTTGCAATGGTGACATAATGGTCAGTTAGCCAGATGAAGAAAAACACATTTAGTTACAGTAGAACTGTGGTTCAGTATTTAAAATCTCCCAATATTAGAGCTCATAGGTGTGCGCAGCCTATTGCATTAGGGTGTGCACCCCATATATATAGATTATATATATAGCAGTATGGCGGCAATGGACATTGTCAGTAGAGCAGTGGATGGTGTCAGTAGAGCAGTGGACAATATCAGTAGGGCAGAGATTGGTGTTAGTCGTTTATTTATCTATTTTTTTTTTTTTTTTTATTGCTTTTTTACTATTTTTTTTTATTTTTACAATATTTTTTAATTTACTATGATTTTTTCTTTTACAATTTTGTAGGAGCCCCACAGACCCCTGATGTCTCACATTTGTGCAGAGAAAGGGACTGAGGACAGAGATTCCCCAGTCCCTTTCTCTGCAGCCAAGCAGCAGGGGAAATCTGAGCAGCACAGGGTGATTAGGGTGTGCCTAGGCACACTTGGCACACCCTGTGCGCTCGACTATGTTAGAGCTCGTATCTCACAACAATTCTTCCCTGGTCTACTCATCACTCACAATGGATAGAACATGTGCAGGACTTGGGAGAGCACAAGGCCATGCCATATGTAGGATGCATCTAAATCCAGGAATTAAAGACATGTGCAAGATGGCAATGGAACTATTTGGTGACTACTTAGAAGAAAGAGAACACATAATTAGGCATGTTTTATACTGTATGTCTAAAATAACCTATAGCCTAATGTAAAGGGCCGTTCTATCCACTGAAATACCATTATTTATGGTCTATACAGATTTATAGAACATAATAATGATTCCCTGTACAGGAGATGCTAAAAAATCCACTAAGTGGCATATCCTTGGTAAAATATGCTTGTTGGACTGGTGTAAGTGGATTCTTATGAAGTGGATAATAGGATAGGAAAGAGAAGATCATGCTACTGTAGATACTCAATACAGTGGACTGCTTTATGCATTTTATATAAAATTTCACTCAGTTGAGTGATAATGTTTTACGATGTTTAATAAAACTTGCTTTTTATACGTTTGGGTGTTGTTATCATTTAAAGTCCCACTGAGGGGGTATCCTATTCTTCCCAATACAGTAGACTATGTATCTCTCTACTACATCTGTTCACAAGTCTCTAAGTGGTCTCCACAACACTGGCCAAGATAACCTAATACAGATACAATAAAAAGAATTGTATTCCAACCAAATCTAAAACAAGTTAGACATCTTGATTTTCAACAAACAACTTAATGCTGAACTCCATTTCCCTCAATAGCCACAAATCATGTACATCTACTTTGGGTGTGGGCAGCACAGTGGATAAGTGGTTAACACTTCTGCCTAGCATCTCTATGGTCATTGGTTTGAACCCCAACCATGGCACTACCTGCCTGGAGTTTGCATGTTCTCCCTGTGCCTGTGTGGGTTTCCTGCCACACTCCAATGAAATGCTGGTAGTTAAATTGTCTCCTGTCTAAATTGGCCCTAGTATGTGTATATATATGAATGTGAGTTCGGGACCTTAGATTGTAAGCTCTATGAGGGCTGGGACTGATGTGAATGTATAACATATTTGTAAAGCGCTGCATAAATTGTTAGCGCTAGATAAGTACCTGTAATAAAATAATAATAATACATACCAAATGCCTTGTAATAGTATATTGCTGTGCTGGTCATAACCTGAGCAGAGCTGTGAGAAGGACCCACTATAGGATGCCTGCAGAAAATTAAAGGATGGGGAGGATTCAAGACCAATTACTGTGCACACAAAGGGAGAGGACCGCAGTGACTGGTCTTTATTATTATTATTATTATTATTATAATACAGGATTTATATAGTAACAGTTTATGCAGCACTTTACAATGTATAGGGGGACAGTAAAAGTACAATACAGAAGCAATGAGAGGGCCCTACTCATGGAGCTTACAATCTAATTACAGGGAACTCCTGTAAAAAATGGTTCACAGCACAGATCTAGAAAGTATACAAAAGTATACCAACATGTAAGTAGGAATACACATTCCTTTTCTATTAAGACAATAATTAGTTATCCCAGAGTTTAACTTTAAATTTTGGATCGTGAAAGAGTAAAGTCCTATTAATCTGATATTTGTAAGCAGTATGTTATGGGATTTTCTTTGCAGAAAATAGTTTTGAGAACATTTGTAGCAGCAAGAGTTATTTTCCACAACATAAAAAATAATGCTGTAAGGAGTGATGATTTGTCAGCAATAATCTGATTGATTGCACGCTCTTAGAAATGAAAGAAAAAATTCAGAACACTTTGGAATTCATCAGATTTCGGGCATCACTAATCAATTCACCGGGCTCACTGCAATTATGTTTGTTTGCAGAATTTTATTTTGTAAGCAGAATTGTAAAAAAAAAACAAAAAAACTTCCGCTTATGTTTTAAAACAACAAATTCTTCTAAATGCCTTTCTAAATTACTTTTTTCCATCTAAAACAGAAAAGGATTTGTGAATCGATTTTCCAAAAGTAAATTATTTACCCAACACTACAAATATTTTCTGGAAATTGAACTTTAGAAGGTTCGCTGCTTTTCAACAAATTAATAAAGCTGAGAGGCTTCTATTGGAAACATTTATGAAGGATGATGCATTTATTTGTTCAAATCAAAGAGAGATTTTATAAAAGAACTGGCAGCATTAGTTTGATGCAAAGGTGTACGTATGTGGATATGTGAATGTCAGTCTTTCTATAGTGGTAAAGACAATATGTAGACCCATGTCAGTCTCGATATAGTGGAAAAGTCAGAACGCCACGACTGCTAACAGATATACACATAGATTCTCAGTGTCCCAGGTATGTCGGGGTAGCCCCACATGTAGGTGCTCTGTCCAAGTGATGCTGTGTTCCAGTCCTGAGATCATAGCATTATCCTTACTTGAGTTGATGAGCATTCGCTGTAACTGAAAAAGGGTATTGTGGCCACAAGTGGGCAGTTCCCACATAATTAGAGGAAGGATAGCCCAGAAAATGTACTTGATCCAGGAGAGATCACCCAGAAAGTGGGCATGATATAGGCTGTGCCACTTGAAAGGTGTGCATGCTAATTGTGGGCCATGGGCAGGGATGACAGTGTCCCAGAACTAGAACAAATACTTTGCTAGTATATTAGTAGGGTAAGTCCACTTTTGTGGAGAAAAATAGCAAATAAAGAAAAAATAATATAGCGCATGTAACTGCGACACAAGTCATATTGTAATTGAATGCCATTAACAATTACCTTTCCTAAACAATCTGCAGCTCTGTCATTTTCTGAGAATGCAATGCAATATGGCTACCTGGAGTTGTTCTATACACAGAGTGTGTACTGACCACTCCCCACAAACATAATTTCCTGCTTGTGTGATTGGCTCACCAGTTTTCCCAGAAGTCTGCACTAAGATACAAGTCAGATTTCAGGCATCACCTGCAACAAAAATTAAATTTTTGGAAAGATACTTTCAATAGGACCACGTCTAAAGGGATGCAGGCCCAGCAGATTTCCTTGTTAGTGCCCTACAGCTGCACACCTGACAGTTAATTATGAAATCATTCCCATTAGACCCACTCAGAACAGGGGCACAGAGAAACACAGAGGGATTTCTTCAGAATAACAAAAGGTAGGAATCTGCAACAAAGTTTGTTAATATCCTTGCAATGAACAGAGGGAATGTTTTTTCTTGACAAAAGTGGAGTTACGCTTTAATTTTTTTATGTTGCTAGGGCTTTTTTTTTTAATTCAAGGTGGTGAAAGCTGAACATTCATTTTTTACTGAACATCCTATTCTTAGAGCTGCCTTTTTTTTGCAGCACACCACTGCATCACTTGAAAGATAATAAAATGTTAAGCACAAGAACAGGGTGCACCTAAACTTCCTCATATTATATTGTGGTAGCAGCCTAAGATGGCTACATTTAGGCAAAATGGCTGAATTTAAACAGGATGGATCCCATAACAAAATGGTTGCTTCTGATTAAATGTTTTTTACTTGTAACATTTTAGACATGCAAGTGTGACTAGCTGACAGTTAAAGTGATTGTAAAGTCTTTTTTTTTTAAATAACACACATGTTATACTTGCCTCCTCTGTGGAGTTGGATTTGCACAGGGCAAACCGGATCCTACTCTTCTCAGGTCCCTCTTTTTTGCTCTTGGCCCCTCCCTCCTATCAAGTGCCCCCTCAGCCAGCAGCTTTCTATGGGGGCACCCGAGTCGAGTCAGAGCTCCGTGTATCCATTTAGACATGGAGTCCTGACACGGCCCCGTGCCTCTCTCCCCTGATTGGCTGACTGACAGCTGCAGGAGCCAATGGTGTCGCTGCTGTGTCTCAGCCAATCAGGAGGAGTGTCCTGGATGGCTGAGGGGATCATGGACATTGCTGGAGAGAGAAGAGGTTCAGGTAAGTAATTTGAGAGTGCTGGGGAGGCTGCTACACACAGAAGGTTTTCTATCTTAATGCATAGAATGCCTTAAGATAAAAAAAACCTTCTGTCTTTACAACCCATTTAAAAAGTTTCCAGCGTCTGCAAATAACCCCCTTCTTTTCATTTAAATACTATATATAACGTGTTTGTCAGACAGATAAGAGTAACTTATACAGTGATTGTGAAACATATGTTGAATGGTTACAGATTTAAGAATAGCCAGCTTCTATAAGTTATGAATAATTAATGTGTTCTAATATGTGTATCTATGAGATTGGCTAAACAGGCCAGGAGTCTCCTCCTTAGAGGAAATATGTATTTGTGACACAACTGTTAATATATATTCTGTGAACACCATATAGACGGGGCTCATTCTTTGGAACTTTAGTTCAGTGAGCCTTCGCTAGAGAATAAAAGGTTTATTTTCCTGAAAGTCTGTGTCCGAAAGTCTATCACTGGTTTCCCAAAGCGGTTTTCCCACTTCAATATTACTTGTATTCACCACTCCCTACCCATATTGATAAAGTAAAAGGAATATCACTAAGTTTTACTATCCATATGTAAAATAGGTTAGTTATTCCTCCTCCTCCTCCTATGCTCGTCTCCAGGATTCCCCAGAGCCTCTCCCATCCTCTGGAACTCTCTTCCTCAACCAGTCCAGCTATCTCCTATTCTTGCTACCTTTAGTCAATCCCTGAAAACTCATCTCTTCAGGGAAGCCTATCACGCTTCCAACTAATCTTTTACTTTAATCTTTTTCTTGTCATCAGCTCATTCCCCACAGTTACAACCTTTTGTACCACTTGCCCCACACTATTAGATTGTAAGCTCTTCTGAGCAGGGCCCTCTTAATCCTCTTGTATTTTATTGTACTGTAACTGTATTGTCTCCCTTTTATATTGTAAAGGGCTGCATAAAGTGTTGGCGCTATAGAAGTCCTGTATAATAATAATAAAGTTATACACCAGTAAGGTTTATTATCCTTGGTAAAACCTTACCTACTATTGGGCATTTTTACAGCCTGTGCTCTCTGTTTCAAATTAATTTGGACCTATCCTTGCTATTTAAATTTGTCCTGCAGCTGGACAATTTTTCACTTCTGTGCCAACTGTATTCTCTTACTTCGTATAGTAAAACATCTGCCTGTATTGTTTTTCTCTAGTAAATTTTGGCCTATTTTTCTTAATTAAAATTGAACTTCCTAAAGAGAGCTTCACAGAAATGACTACATTAGGATTCGTTTTGCAGGTCAGTGAAAACAGGGACAGCCAAAGTGAACTACTGGCCTGGTCCAAATGCTATCTGCTGGTCAAGGCAACCCAATTACTATTTGATGAAAATGTTTGTGTCACTAAAGCTGTCTGAAAAATGTCTTTATTCATTTATTTATTGAAATGAATTAGCTAGGAATGCTGCTGCTGTATGTGCGCTGCCAGTGTTGGCTGTTAATGAGACTAAAAATTGTAGTGTTCCATAACACGACAGCTTTAAGCCACCCCCCAGCATGTTAATTGAAAGGATCTGTATATATTTGGTGTTGCCCTTAACGCTGAATTAAAAGATCCTTTGTATGGTATTCTTTTTTTATTGTTTTTTTTTTTTTTTTTTGCATTGGTACATGCAGTAGCGCATACCTAGCATATTTGGCACCCAGGGTCAACCATTTTTTTTCCTCCTAAAAAGTAGCACACCTTGTTGGTGTGCCCAAATAGCACTAACAGTAGGAGGGACTTAAGGGGCATGGTTAAATAAAACCTGAGCCTATTCACTGTATGTACAGAACACATTTGCCATAGTCCTTTTACCCACAATTTATGCTTTAACTACTGTGCCACAAATGAGAGTCTAACAGGCATGTACAGACCTTAGCACAACCATTTTTGAAAACTAAAACTGTTGTTCTTTACTGCCCACAGCCTGTTTTAAAGAGGAGCTTCAGGAGTATATAATGTACTAAGAGTACAGTGGTTAAGATATATGAAATGCATAACATATTATCTATTGCACAGGACTCAGGAGTGTGTAACTTACAGGGTGCAGAGGTCAGGAGTGTGTAATGTAATTAAGGGAAGTCCCCCCATTGGTTGTGTAATGTGACTGGAGTAAAGCAGCGACCCCTCCCTTCACTTTGAAATGTCTCTCTCAGCAAAAGTGGCACTAGAGTGAAAATCGATTAGGAACTGCAAACAGCAAAAAAAAAATGGTTGGGTGGCTGCAACATCCTCAGGATGTCAGCACCCAGTGTGGACCTCAACCCCCTAAATAAGCCACTGGGTAAATATCCCTCATGGCAGTGCCCAACTTTACATGCTGATCTCTTTACATTTGTTCACCTATTAGCTCTACAAATGGACAGAATTAATAAGTGCCCCCCCCCAAATAGACGTTAATTGGTGCTCACCTCTGAGTCTGGGTTTGCCAAACTATAAACAAGATTTGCCAAACCCTTAGCGAACAGATCCTAGGCAGATTTGTTAATTTACTACTTACCAATCAACACTATAGTAGAGGTATAGGTAGCATCATCCACTGTAGTGACACGTTTCATCCAATTGACTTCCTGTAGGTTTATGGGAAAATTAATTAGATAATACATATTAGACACAGTGGGTGACTCTACCACTGTTAATATTTTAAATGTGTTTTTTAAAAAAATTATATAATTTGAACATTTTTTTTTTTTGCCAACCTCCCTTGTGGTACTGCTGAGAATAAGGTATGGGTGGATACCCAGGAACAAGATATGTAGCATTAAAGTGGTTGTAAACCCCGCTTTGTCATTTTTACCTACAGGTAAGCCTATAATAAGGCTTACCTGTAGGTAAAATGAATATCTCCTAAACGTACACCGTTTAGGAGATATTCATCCTGAATGCAGCCAGTGACATCCGGAAGATGAAGATCCGGAATACCTTGCTGGAACTTCAGAGCTTTGTGCCGGAACCAAGGGCTCCCACACGCATGTGCAGGAGTGACGTTATTGTGGCTTCAGCCAAGCACGTGAACCCGGAAGAAAGATAGGGGGAATATGTCAGCCCTCTCAGGGGTGACATTACAGCTCTAGAGGGCTTTGTTCCAAGTTGTGTATCTCATAATACTATGCGATGTATACTAGCACATTATGCTATTGCCTTGCAGGTTTTTTTTTTCTTTTTTGCAGCATCCATGTTTCACAACCGCTTTAAGCTGAGTTTGTGACAACAAAGAAAGGAGAAAAAAGATGCACATTAATAAGTACTTAGAAGGAGAGCCAGACAGAGAGTAACTTTATACAAGTGTGCAGTACCCAGCATATAAATTGTAAGTGTCTGATTCACGAAGTGTACTGGTGGAGGATGAAACATTTAAAGAGAAGACATGACTATTGGTCAGACTGCTTTCCTCAGATTTTACTGCTGCCTCTCACTCCACTGAGAAGATTATCCTCATTTTTTATCCATGAGACAACAGGACAATAAATGCAGGGCACAGGTTTCATGGGGACAGAAAGATACAAACAGTAATAAAAACCCCACAACGATTCTAACCTTTATCCCACTAAGGGCATTAGTCAGTTATCATTTGAACCCTGCTATGGTAAACTCCACCAATAAAGATGTGTCAATATAAAGCAAGCACGGCAGGGATATAATTTGTTCACTGCTGCTGCAAACCTTAGGTCAGTATGATGGATCCTTACCATCACTTAACCATCCCCTCCTGTGTCAACTTCTATGGAGTTCATTTTCTATATAGTCTTTGTAGAATCCACTAGGCTCTAGTGATGGTGTCAGAGGATTCATGATTGATTCTTAATAGGAAAATAGCTATTCACTAACCCTGGGATAGAAAGTGAAAGTAAATCTAATCAGTGCTAAATACCTTTTCTCATCAGCAGTATATAGCCGTCCTGTGACTTGTATCGGTGTCTGGCTGATCACTGGTTAAAGTTTGTAGGAGGAGTTGTCCTTCTTATCTGACTATCCTATGAGGCTGCATAACCCCTGACCCTCTGTTTGGACCGTGCTGATTGGCCCTGTGCTGATCCCATGCACCTTCCCCCAAAAAAAACTCTCTAGAAAAACACACAAAACTGATCATGTGTAGAGTGCCCCCAAGGCTCTGTACTGTCAACAGATGGATTGGAGACTATGGAAGAAGGGTAGGATCAGAAAAGACAGGATCAAACACCCTTTTTACACAATGGGCATGAATAACCCCTTAGGTTCCAAAGTTAGTATAACAAGCATGCTTTACTGCATATACAGACTGATTTTACTGTTGTGGGTTTAGTAACAGTGTAAGCTTTTTATACTTAAAACTTTACATTTACTGTCATGAGAAACGTATGGGGACTGCCACACTGATAATCTCTACTGAGGATGTTAGTTATGATGATGTGTTGTCCTCAAAGTATTTTGAGTCGGAGCTGCAAGACATATGGAATTAGAGAATTTTGAAACACATCTGAAATTATTAACCACTTGTCGACTTAAGCTGTGTGTAAGAAATAACCTGTTATTATGACAATTTTCTGAAAATTTGTACTTTCCTGGCTTGTTAGGGTCTCAGGAAATGAGATAGACCATCAGTATATCAGGTGTGATCAATTTTCAGTGATTGGCACCATAGCTTGTAGACTCTCTAACTTTCACAAAGACCAAATAATATACACTCATTTTGGTTATTTTTACCAAAGATAAGTAGCAATATACATTTTGTCCAAAATTTATGTAGAAAAATTACTAATTTGCAAAATTTTATAACAGTAACAAGGAAAAATGCAATTTTTTGCAAAATTTTTGGTCTGTTTTCATTTATGGCTCAGAAAATAAAATACCCAGTGGTGATTAACCACCTCCCACCCGGACACTTTATATATACAGCCGGATGGGAGCTCTCCCGTTCTGACAGGACGTGTATTTACGTCCTGCAGAAGGGGTGCTCGCAGCGCGGCCACGCGGCACGCTGCGGCTCGATCCTGTGATCATTATGATCACAGGATCCAGCCGAGCAGAGTTCGGGATATGGACGCAGTGATTGGCCCTCCCAATGTGACGGCTGTGTCCAATCATGGCCGTCACATTGTAAACAGAGACGAACATCTCTGTGACAGTCCCCCCCCCACCGGCCGAGCTCAGTGAGAGCTCAGTGCGGGGGGGGGGGGGGAGCTGCAGCTATGTGACAGCTCTCTGCATGATGATGATTTCATGCAGAGAGCTCTCACAGATCGCCCCCACACAGTGCACCAAGCACCACTGATACCCCTGTCCCCATACACATCAGTGTCCCCATAAAACAGTCCCCAAAACATCTGTATGTCCCCCATCACATCTGTCACCATACACAAAACATCTGTCACAGTCCCCAAAACACCTGACTGTCCACCAACACCAAATAAACCCCGATTTGGGTTATTTTTACCAAAGAAATGTAGCAGTATCATTTTTGGTCAAAATGTATGAAGAGAAATTACTTATTTGCAAAAGTTTATAACAGAAACTAAGAAAAATGCATTGTTTTTGAAAATTTTCAGTCTTTTTTAATTTATAGCGCAAAAAATAAAAAACCCAGGGGTGATTAAATACCACCAAAAGAAAGCTCTATTTGTGTGAAAAAAATGATAAAAATTTCATATGGGTACAGTGTCGCATGACTGCGCAATTGTCATTCAAACTGCAACAGCGCTGAAAGCTGAAAATTGGTCCGGGAAGGAAGGGGGTTTAAGTGCCCAGTATTGAAGTGGTTAAATACCACCAAAAGAAAGCTCTTTTTTTTAAAAAAAAGAGGACAAAAATTGCATATGAGTACAGTGTAGTATGACTGAGTAATTGTCATTCAAAATGTGAGAGCGCTGAAAGCTGAAAATTGGTCTGGTTAGGAAGGGGGTTTAAGTGCCCAGTGGTCACGTGGTTAAAAGCAAAAAAATTTCTGGGTCTGTGACTATTAACGCCAGACACAGCCAGGCAACTAGAATTTTCTAGGCAGGTAGTACGCAAAGACTTTAGAATGGTACACGCCAAATAAATACAGGCATATATGGGTGTGAGCAATATTTTCTCCTCTGAATTGATATATATTGCAAGAGGTACTCCTCTGGGACTTTTACACTAAATTTCTTGTTGACATGTAAGCCTCTATACTCCTGATGAAGCGTCTTCAGTGTTCTAGGTGACTTGGTCCATATTCAAAAGTTTATAAAAGAGTTGCACAAAGAAGGAAATAATCTATAACACATGACAAACCAAAAAGGACAAGTCATCAGAGACGTTCATTAAATGCTATGGGTCATTCCTTGTTGGCTGATGTAACAGTGTTGGTGTACACAATTTTATTGCGAAATTTGAATATATTTGTAATACATATACTGTCAATTAGGCAATATAATAATAATAATAATAATAATAAAGGCAAAACTTTTTTCTTTGTTTTTTTGGACAGAGTGGAGAGAGATTACAACACCTATTAGACTTGAATTGCTGTCTGTGTCCCTGTTAGGGAGAATTACCCTCTCTATTTGTCTTGTTTACCATTATAATTGAAAGTGAAAATAAAAGAAAATCCCAAATTTTGGGTTGTCCCCAGAAAAGTAATAGAGAAGAAATCTTCCAATTGGGGCACTAGGTCTGGTGACCTGGGGGGCCCAGGGGATTCCTTTCATTTGCAGGGATTTACTCTCACTTCCTGTTTTAACTATGGCACAGGAAGTGAAGTAAAGGTAAATATCCCCAATGGGACACAGATGGCAAAAAAAAAAAATTCTCTTAGGGCTCATTTACACTTGCTTTGGCTTCAACACACATTAAAACGCCTACCGCTTCAACATGCTTTTATGATGTGTTTTTGATGCTTCAGAGGTGCTTGGTGAAGCTTTGGTGATGCTTTGATGAAGCGTTGGTGATGCTTCTGTGATGCTCTTTTGAAGCTTTGTTGAAGCTTGACAAATGCTGTGTGTGTGTGTGTGTGTATATATATATCTCATATCTGCAATTTCTCCAAAACAAAGTGAAACTAAAGCTGAATTAAAGCCTCTCAAAAGCCGCAGGTGCTTCAAGCTAATTTTGTCATAGACTTCTATGGAGGCTTTGAAGACGCTTTGAAGCACCACTAAAGTGACATGGGGTATAATTTTTGAAGTGAAGTCGAAGCAAAGCAAAGTAAACGCAAGGTGTAAACAGGACTGTTAAATAACCATTTTATTTAGTGACAGGGGCTTTTACTGGCAGCCTGTCCAAAGCCTTGTTTTGAGTTTTTCCTATAGTTTTACTTTATGGAATATTCTGTGTTGCTGATTTTGAATAGTACCAGGAAATTCCCATACACTCTATGTTTTTGGTTTTGATTACGCTAAGAGATATGGTGCCATCACTTACCTATCAATATACCCTTACGACCATTATAGTAGACTAGAATTTTCAAAAGAGTGCTCAGCAATGGCTGGCACCAAACTTTTCTCATGGCAGAGCCACTTAAAAAAACTGAATTAATTGCCCTTTGAGAGAAAAAAATAAAAAAAAAACACAAAAAAAAATAATTTGGCCATAAAATTTACATTGATCATCATTATAGTCTGCACACATTTGTAGTTTCCATAAAGAGTTAGAAAACAGTTTTTCTAGAAGTGTTTGTTACAGATTGTGCCCATAGAAACGCTGCAACGAAATAATAAACTATTAAAAAAATTAGCAGGAGGCCTGAAGGACTTAAGAAATAAAGATGGCTTATTTAATTAACACAAGAGAGCATACCTGGGGAAAAAAATAAATAAATAAATAAAGTCCATTTAGGAGATCAAAAATGACATGGACTAGAAAGACGGAAAGAAATTAAGATTACAGGGAATAAAAGACGGATAAAAACTCAGGGAGCACTGGGAGCATTTGAAAAAGATTTCACACTTGAAAATGCATCTTGGACCTAGAGACTTCAAGGCTACAGGCAAATCAGTAAAATATGTTATTTAAGGATCTCTGTGTAAATAAATATTGAAAAGGTTTTCTCTTTTCTTGAAGCCTAGAGCGGAATTTCTGACACCTTTTATCCTTTCATCCTCGCTGGAGCTGTGATGACAGCTGTGATAGGCCCTGACCTGAAACACTCGTTCAGAAAGCGTACATACAAGAGGGTCATCTTGTGGTTTGGAGGTTGGAGGTGTGCAGAGGGGGGGTAAGAGCTAATGCATTATGTTTAGCGTTTAAGACTGCATGCAAGGTGACATTGGAGAATTGTCAAGAGCGGTTCTGTGGATACTCTTTGTATCAGCCCGGTCTAATCTTGTCTACGCTTCTAAAGCACGAGAAATTCTAGCCTTAGGAAGAAATCACATAGGATTTCTGTGTTGTGCAAATCTGCTTTGGACCTAGTAAAATTCTCAGCCAAATGCATTTTTTCATTTTATATAATAAGGAAATCTAGATCTGAGGTCAGCCTGTCTCTGTATTTGTGGAATGATTTTATTATTTATTGTTCAGAAAATAAAATACTGCTTTTATTTAAAGGAGAACATTAGTCAAAACACAAGTGTAAGTAATAAATATGTAAATCAAAAGTTATGTAGCTACAGTGTACCTGCCTATTTGTTTTGAGCGGTATTATGCCCAAAAGCAAACATTTATTATATTGCAGCTTATCGATTCTCAGATGTGATGGCTGCATTGTTTTTCTTTTTTAGGCTTTCATTCCCTTATTTTCACCTGGTGATCTGGCCAGTAAGTCAGCTGTTTTTCAATTGAATTTAATGTTTACATAGGTGTATGAGGTTAGTACGCATAGCTGACCAGATAAGCTGCCTTTTTGCACATCAAAATCTATGCAAGAGGCAAATATTTGTGAGCCAACCTGCTTATGGCTGGTTATAACCTCAGCCGAGGTTATCTTAACCACTTCAATACTGGGCACTTAAACCCCCTTCCTTCCCGGACCAATATTCAGCTTTCAGCGCTGTTGCAGTTTGAATGACAATTGCGCGGTCATGCGACACTGTACCCATATGACATTTTTATCATTTTTTTTTCACACAAATAGAGCTTTCTTTTGGTGGTATTTAATCACCCCTGGGTTTTTTATTTTTTGCACTATAAATTAAAAAAGACTGAAAATTTTCAAAAACAATGCATTTTTCTTCGTTTCTGTTATAAAATTTTGCAAATAAGTAATTTCTCTTCATAAATTTTGACCAAAAATGAAACTGCTACATTTCTTTGGTAAAAATAACCCAAATCTGAGTTTATTTGGTGTTGACAGACAGACAGATGTGACAGGGACATACAGATGTTTTGGGGACTGTGACAGATGTTTTGGGGACATACAGATGTTTGGGGCCTGTGACAGATGTTTTGTATATGGTGACAGATGTGATGGGGGACATATAGATGTTTTGGGGGCTGTTTTATGGGGACACTGATGTGTATGGGGACAGGGGTATCAGTGGTGCTTGGTGCACTGTGTGGGAGGCGATCTATGAGAGCTCTTTGCATGAAATCATCATCATGCAGAGAGCTGTCACATAGCTGCAGATTCCCCCCTCCCCCCCCCCCCCCGCACTGACCTCTCACTGAGCTCGGCGGGGGAGAACTGTCACAAAGACGTTCGTCTCTGTTTACAATGTGACGGCTGTGATTGGACACAGCCGTCACATGATCGGGAGGGCCAATCAATGCGCCCATATCCCGATCTCTGCTCAGCTGGATCCTGTGATCATAATGATCACAGGATCCAGCCGCAGCACGCCGCGTGGCCGCACTGAGAGCTCCCATTCTGCAGGACGTAAATACACATCCTGTCAGAACGGGGAAGCTCCCACCCGGCCGTATATATACAGTGGCCAGGTGGGAGGTGGTTAAAGTGATAATAAAGTTCATTTTTTTTCTTTAAAAATAACCTATATGTCATACTTACCTGCTCTGTGCAGTGTTGTTTTCTCTGGTCCCTTGCCGGTGCTACTGGCCCCACCCTCCTGTCAAGTGCCCACACAGCAAGCAGCTCTGTGTGTCCATTCAGACACAGAGCTGTGATTTGGCCGCCCTCTCTCTTCTCATTGGCTAACCGACTTTGATTGACATCAGCAGGAGCCAATGGCACTGATGCTGTGTCTCAGCCAATCCCAGAAGGCTGAGGCACTCATGCACATCGCTGGATTGAGATGGGCTCAGGTAAGTATTTGTGGTGGCTGCTGCACACTGAATTTTTTTTTTTATCTTAATGCATATAATGCATTAAGATAAAAAAAACCCTTCTGCCTTTAGAACCCCTTTAAATCTACAAGGATTGTAAAATGCAGATTGTCTGATTAGACATGAAAGGGGTCTTAAAGATTCCTGGGGTTAGTTAAAGGTTTATGTCCTTGTTTGTGGTAAATTGTATTTCGAAGGGTAAATTGTTTACCTATTTAAGGATGATAATAAATGCAATGTGGACAAAAACAATACAATACAATAAGAACTAATAATGATAATTAGACATGATAGGGGTCTTAAGTATGTTTGGGGTACTTGGTTATGGTAAATAGCTGTCAGGTCACCTGACAGCAGGTGACAGGTGCTTACCGCTGAGATTAGGGGTGCACCACTAAGGTTGTGGACCCTTAGCTGACTGCTGAAAATGGAGCTCTGGGTGGTTCAGGAAAGCAGGTCCACTGAAGCACAGACACAGATTATACAGGGAGCTACAGCGTGAGTTTCCCCAGGGCTCAGAGTCTAAGAGCCAGCGGGTTTTCACCAGAGCCTCTGATGGTGAGGATCGACTTGGCTACAACTGGCTCCAGGTCCCGGCCCCCAGGGTCTCCCAGCTCATGATCACGGTTGTCTACTGGTGGATAGAGAGGAAGCAGCAGTGCAGGACAACAAGTATAGTCAGTAAGATAGCCAAGGGTCAGGGCAACGGGCAGACAGGGACAGACAGGAGAACATGCCAATACTCAGGGTATGAAGCAGACAGGAATAGTCAGAGAACAAGCCAAGGTCGGGGTAACAAGCAGACAGGAATAGTCAAAGAACAAGCCAAGATTGGTTAACGGAATCAGACATAGAGCACACGGCAGGAACCACACACACAGGAAGCCTAACACACAATGTTGATTGGCCATGCTGGCTAGCACTGCATGGTGTTATATAGTGTTCCTTATTTAGAGGCTGGGGTGGAGCCCTGCTGAAGGAATATTACTTAAGCACACAGGTGAGAGATGCATGGCCTCTAAGCTGAACACAAGCAGAGAGGTAAGCAGACAGACATGACAATGTACTGCAGATTCATGACAATAGCATTTTCAATGGGTAACTTGTTTACCTATTTAAGATTGGTAAAGAATGCAATTTTGCTTAACACATATATGCAGCCTCGTGAAAGTGTTTTTTTTTCTGTGGCCGCATAAATATGTATCTTCCTTTGTGTTGAGAGTCTGCCACATGGTGCACTCCCAGCACAGAAACCGGGCTCTCATTGAGTGCCCTGGGTCTCGTACTAATGAGCAGGACCCAGGACACTCGACTGTGATAGCTTCTGATTGGCTATCACGGTGATCAATCACTTTGAGCCCGCCCCTGGGTTTACTTACTCTTCTGAATGAAAGGAAGATACATTGGGCTTGATTTGCTAAAGGCAAAAATATTGCATTTTGCAAGGTGCACTTGCACCACTCTGCAATTTCAATTGCTCCCGATAAATAAGGTAAAGCTTCACTTTGCAAAGAATATCCAATCACATGCAAAGAAAATAAAAAAAACAGCATTTTTGCTTGCATGTGATTGGATGATGGAAATCATAAGAGCGTCTGCTCATTTACTAAGATATGGAGCAACTGCTCTTGCAATGTGAAACTGCACTTGCAAATAGCAAAGTCTATTTATCTTTAGTAAATCAACCCAATTGCATTTTCCTCACCTTGCAGGAGAAGAAAATATAAACAAACCAAAGTGTGTGAAAAAAAAATTAAAAATAAAGAATAAAAAAATAAAGAAAAAAAATGTTTGCCAGGGTAGTGGTAGGATTAAAGTTGGGGTCAAAGGTCAAGGTTGGGGTAAAAGGTAACGGTCTGCATATTTTGGGTAGAATTAAAAAAAAATTTAATCAGTTAGTGTCAGTGTGTTTTAGGCAGGATGAAAAAAAAACAGAATGTTCACTGTTGTTTCTGGGCTGCACTATGGGTACAAACAACAACTAATATACACATACAGTGCCTTGAAAAAAGTATTCATACCCCTTAAATCTTTCCATATTTTGTCATATTACAACCAAAAATATAAATGTATTTTATTGGGATTGTATGTGATAGACCAACACAAAGTGGCACATAATTGTGAAGTGGAAGGAAAATGATAAATGGTTTTCAATTTTTTTTTTACAAATACAGTAAATATGTGAAACGTGTGGTGTGCATTTGTATTTAGCCCCCCTGAGTCAATACTTTGTAGAACCACCCCAATTGAATCTGCAAGTCTTTTTGGGGATGTCTCTACCAGCTTTGCACATCTAGAGAATGACATTTTTGCCAATTCTTCTTTGCAAAATAGCTCAAGCTCTGTCAGATTGGATGGAGGGCATCTGTGAACAGCAATTTTCAAGTTTTGCCACAGATTCTCAATTGGATTTAGGTTTGGACTTTGACTGGGCCATTCTAACACATGAATATGCTTTGAGCTAAACCATTCCATTGTAACTCTGGCTGTATGTTTAGGACCATTGTCCTGCTGGAAGGTGAACCTCCTCCCCAGTTTGAAGTCTTTTGCAGACTCTAACAGGTAGAGTTGATCGAACCCCCCGATGTTCGGGTTCAGTGGGTCCGGCCGAACTTCGGGAAAAAGTCCAGGTTCGGTACTGAACGTTACCTCAACTTTATCCCAGACCCCGAACCCCATTGAAGTCAATGAGGACCCGAACTTTTCGGCACAAAAATGGCTGTAACAAAGTCCTGGCAAGAGCTAGAGGACCGCAAAAGGAAGTAAAATGGGGGTAAGAGTAGGGAAAGTGCCCTACAAAAAAATGGGGATAGGGAAAATAAATTAAAATCAAATAAAAAAAAAAATGGGAAGGGGGGGTGGATGTGGAGTAGGAGCCTAGAGGTTGACTAGGCCATGACTGTGGCAGTGTAGGTGGAAGTGGCGGTGGTGGAGGAGTAGGAGGAGGTAGCCAACACTGTTTTTTTTTGTTTATAATTGGGGTAGCCCCCAAAATATTGAGGCATATTCAAAAAAACAAGTATATGAATGGCTGTGTGAGTCCGGTCTAAATGTCTATTCTGCACAAGGTACAGACAAGTCTTGTGGGATCCATGCCTGGTTCATTTTAATAAACGTTAGCTTGTCCACGTTGGCTGTGGACAGGCGGGTGCGCTTGTCTGTGATAACGCCCCCTGCCGTGCTAAACACACGTTCCGACAATACACTGGCTGCAGGGCAGACCAGCACCTCCAAAGCATAAACGGCAAGCTCAGGCCATGTAGCCAATTTGGAGACCCAGAAGTTGAATGGGGCAGACCCATCAGTCAGTACGTGTAGGCATGTGCACACATACTCTTCCACCATGTTGCTGAAATGCTGCCTCCTGCTAAGACGTTGAATATCGGCTGGTGGTGCTGTTTGTTGTGGAGGGTTGCTGACAAAGCTTTGCCACATTTCGGCCATGCTAACCCTGCCTTCTGAGGTGCTGGCGGTGCCACAGCTGCTTTGGCGGCCTCTTCCTCCTGCTCCCCTGCCTTCGCCTTGTGCTTCCACTGAGCCCCCGGTGTCATTTAGGAATGCCCTCAGCAGCGCGTCTACCAGCGTGCGCTTGTGGTCGCGCATCTTCCTCTCACGCTCCAGTGAGGGAATTAAGGATGGCATGTTGTCCTTGTAACAGGGATCCAGCAGGGTGGCCACCCAGTAATCGGCACACGTTACAATGTGGGCAACTCAGCTGTCGTTGCGCAGGCACTGCAGCATGTAGTCGGCCATGTGTGCCAGGCTGCCAAGAGGCAAAGACAAGCTGTCCTCTGTGGGAGGTATATCATCTATGTCCTCCGTATCCCCCCAGCCACGTTGCATTGATGCCCACAAGCTGCGTTGGGTGCCACCCTGCTGCGGTTCCTCCTCCTCCTCATGATCTTCCT
Source organism: Glandirana rugosa (assembly GCA_018402905.1). Lineage (NCBI taxonomy): Eukaryota > Metazoa > Chordata > Amphibia > Anura > Ranidae > Glandirana > Glandirana rugosa. The sequence goes on along the minus strand of BLSH010121859.1, from coordinate 893,678 downwards.
CATCCTCCTCGTCCTCCAGAACTGTGCCCTGGCTTGAATATTTTTGACCTGGCCTATGCTGGTGCAGGAACCCACCCTCCAAGCCACTTGCGAATGACTGGCCTGATAACCGTGGAAATGACCCCTCTTCCTCCTCCTCATCCTCCTGTGCCACATCCTCTTCCATCATGGCCCGAAGTGTTTTTTCAAGGAGACATAGAAGTGGAATAGTAACGCTGAGAACAGCGCCATCGGCACTGGCCATGTTGGTGGAGTACTCAAAACACCGCAATAAGCTACACTGGTCTCGCATAGAGGCCCACTCATTGGTGGTGAAGTGGTGCTGTTCCGCAGAGTGAATGACCCATGCATGCTGCAGCTGAAACTCCACTATTGCCTGCTGCTGCTTGCACAGTCTCTCCAGCATGTGCAAGGTGGAGTTCCACCTTGTGGGCACGTCGCATATGAGGCGGTGAGCGGGAAGGCCGAAGGTCCACTGCAGCGCAGACAGACGAGAAGCAGCAGGGTGAGAACGCCGAAAGTGCGCACAGACGACCCGCACTTTCTGCAGCAGCTCTGACATATCCGGGTAGTTTTTTAGAAAATTCTGTACCACCAAATTCAGCACATGCCCCAGGCAAGGGATGTGCGTCAAACGGGCTAGGCCCAGAGCCGCTACAAGATTTCACCCATTGTCGCACACCACCAGGCCGGGCTTGAGGCTCAATGGCAACAACCACTCATTGGTCTGTTGTTCAATGCCCGTCCACAGCTCCTGCGCAGTGTGGGGTTTATCCCCCAAACATATCAGTCGCTTACTGTCGTTTCCCCCTGGATGTGCTGATGTTGGTGGTGAAGGTGTTACGCTGAGCGGATGAGGAGGTGGTAGAGGAGGAGGAAGCGCAGTAGGAGGAGGAGGCAACAGGAGGCAAAGAGAAATGCCCTGCAATCCTCGGTGGGGGAAGGACATGCGCCAAATGGCTAGCCGGCTCAGGCCCACCCGCCATTACATTTGCCCAGTGTGCAGTTAGCGAGATATAGTGTCCCTGCCCGTGCTTACTGGTCCACGTATCAGTGGTTATGTGGACCTTGCCACAGATGGCGTTGCGCAGTGCACACTTGATCTTGTCCCCAACTTGTTTGTGTAGGGAAGGGATGGCTCGCCTGGAAAAGTAGTGGCGGCTGGGAACCACGTACCATGGGACAGCCACCGCCATCAAGTTTTTGAAACTGTCCGTGTCCACCAGACGGAATGACAGCATTTCAAAGGCTAGGAATTTTGCAATGCTGGCATTCAGGGCCAGGGATCGCGGGTGGGTAGGGGGATACTTCCTCTTTCTCTCCAGTGTTTGGGAGATGGAGAGCTGTAAGCTTCCATGGGACCATGGTGTGGAAATGCTTGGGGACGGTGGCGGACATAATGGCGTTGCTGTCATATCGTCTGTTTGCTGGGTGGCAGGTGACACTGTCACAGTAGAGGTGGAGGAAGAGGCCGAGGCAGCAGCGCAAGAGGAAGCAGGAGGAGGCCGAGACTTTTCTTGGATTTTGAGGTAATTATTCCAATGCAGCTTGTGCCTTGAATTTAGATGCCTGATCATGGGGGTTGTGCTCAGGTTTTGAACATTTATGCCCCGGCTCAAGCTATCATTGCACAGCTTGCAAACCACTCGTGTCTTGTCGTCAGCACATATTCTGAAGAACTGGCACGTGGGGGAATGCCTTTGAGCTGCCTTTGGTGTGCTAGGTCCCTGGGTGCGATGGGTAGTAGCAAGCATACTGTCTAGGGGACGCTCGCTCCGCTTTTGCAACCTGCTTCCTCTTTTGCTGTGCTGGTGCCTCTGCGCAACCACCACCTCTTCCTCCAAACTGCACACGTCACTCGCATGACCCTCAGTCCATGTGGTGTCTAAGACCTCATCATCCTCCTCCCCATCATCTTCCACCCACCCTTCACCACTGCCCTCCTTGTCAGTCTGCACACTGAGGAAAGCTGCAGCAGTTGGCACCTGTGTTTCGTCAACATCAGAGACGTGCTGCGCTGGTGTTTCCATGTCCTCATCCTGCAACAGAAGTGGTTGGGCATCGGTGCACTCAATGTCTTCCACTTCTGGGGCAGCGCTATGTGGATGGCCCACGGAAAGCACACCAGGAGAGTCATCAAAAAGCATAAGAGTCTCTTGCATGACTTGGGGCTCAGACTGCTTGGCTAATTTACAAGGGGCTGAGGTGAAAGACAGATGGCCATGGGGTTCAGGTGCCAACTCTGAGCTTTCATCAAGGGACCAGGAGGGAGACAATGTGAAGGAACTGGAGGCATTGTCAGCCACCAATCTACTATCGCCTGTACTTGTTCTGGCCTCACCAATCGTTGAGGGGCATTCGGGCCTACCATATACCAGTGAAGGTTCTGTTGGCTACCTGAGGAAGGTGTTTCCCTTGTGCGTGTAGCTGGCGCACCTCGACCACGTCCTCTCCTTCCAACAGGAGGTTCACTAACACCAGCAGCACCAGCAGCACCATGACAGCGTCCCTTATTTGCTCTCCTCATTGTGCCCGCAAATGTACTATGTAGCCCTATTTAAGTATTTATTAATACCAATTAATACCTTCTTTTTTATTTGAAAACACCAACGTAGACAGACTTTTTATTTTGGTGCAAGAAATGCACTGCTCACACCAACAGCTAGAACCTCTCCCTTTAGAACTAGGAGATGATTTTTGAACAATAATCTGTCCCTCTAGGCAACAGCTGGAACCTGGCCCTATAGGAGTAGCCGATGATTTTTGAACAATAATCTGTCCCTCTAAGCAACAGCTGGAACCTGGCCCTATAGGAGTAGCCGATGATTTTTGAGTAGCCGATGAGGATATCCCGGTCC
>BLSH010121859.1:832637-869414 GCA_018402905.1 Glandirana rugosa | reverse complement strand
TTTGGATTTGAATTTTAGCAAAATGTAAGAAATTTGGGTTTTTTTGCAAAATGGTCGCTCTTCTTTTGTTTATAGCGGCGATCAGAAATGACGCAGAGGCGATCAAATACCACCAAAAGAAAGCTCTATTTGTGGGAAAAAAAGGACGCAAATTTTGTTTGGGTACAACGTCGCACGACCGCGCAATTGTCAGTTAAAGCGACGCAGCGCCGAATCGCAAAAAGTGCTCTGGTCCTAAAGCTGCAAAACCTTCCGGGGCTGAAGTGGTTAAGCACCAATTTGGTCAACAGCCCACCTCTATTACATATGCTAATTGACAACACCCAGTATTCAACACCTCAACAGCACTTAGCAAACAAACACTAATAACAACACAGCCAAAATACCAATGGTAACAAGCAAACAATTTAAGAAAAGCAATTTGAAATACTTTAAGGAAACTAGAAATAGTTTAAACTTACTGTATCCAACTACTGTTTTTTTAACACTATGCACTTTTGTCCTACTGCACTTCTGTCCTGCTGCAATTGGAAAGAGCAACTATCAAGAGTAAACTCTACAAGAGCTGCTCACCTTCTTAAATACAACACTAATTAAGCACCAATTTGGTCAACAGCCCACCTCTATTACATATGCTAATTGACAACACCCAGTATTCAACACCTCAACAGCACTTAGCAAACAAACACTAATAATAACTGCATTTGGATTCATTGTTGCCTTTTTTACATTAAGTCAGTGAAAATCATTTTACATACTATAATTTTTAGCAGTAATCTGGAAATTAAATACAAATATTAACAGAAAATAAATGCATACAGCAAAAATTGTGATGTTTCCTAACATTAATGGCCAGTGTAGAACCACTCCCTTACATTACTTGTCAGTATAGACGTGCCCCCTTGCATTCATTGCCAGTATAGATGTGCCTCCTTGCATTAGTGGCCAGTGTAGATTTGACCCCCTTTCATTAGCGGCCAGTGTAGAAGTGCCCCCTTGCATTAGTGGCCAGTGTAGAAGTGCCCCCTTGCATTAGTGGCCGGTGTAAAAGTACCCTTTTTGCATATCTGGCCAGTGTAGAAGTGCCCCTCTTGCATTAATGTCCAGTGTAGAGGTGCCCCCTTGTATTGGTGGCCCGTGTAGAAGTGCCCCTGTGCATTAATGGCCAGTGTAAAAATGCCCCCTTGCATTAATGGCCAGTGTAGAAGTTTCCCCTTGCATTAGTAGCCAGAGTAGATGTACCCCCGAGCATTAGTAGCCAGTGTAGAAGTACCCCCTTGCATTAGTGGCCAGTGTAGAAGTGCCCCCTTTCATTAGTGGCCAGTGTAAAAGTGATCCCTTGCATTAATGGCCAGTGTAGAAGTGTCCCCTTGCATTAGTGGCCAGTGTAGAAGTACCCCCGAGCATTAGTGGATGGTGTAGAAGTACCCCTGAGCATTAGTGGCCAGTGTAGGAGTGCCCCCTTGCATTAGTGGCCGGTTTAGAGGCGCCCCCTCCCCGCATTAGTGGCCAGTTTAGAGGTGCCCCCTGCATTAGTGGTCAGTGTGAAAGTGTTGCCTTTTCTTTAGCTGAACTGTCCAGCATTTTAATAATTGCTCAAAATGTGTTTTTAACAATGTTCCTAGCACCTTGGGTACAAGACTCAATTTTCAAAAGCAGTTAACGTCACAAACAGTCAAATCCAATAAGGCCTGAACATCTGTGCTCAACAAAACTTTAAAACGGAGCTGGTGTTTGAATGCTAATGCTTTATATCTAGTGTTAGCTATGATATTCTATTGTTGTAAGCAATTGCTTGAAAAAAGCGTTTGCAAATTTAATGCAGAGTACAAATGTGAGATATGGTTTACTTAAGAACAAGAAGTCAGAGCTGGCTAAAACTTTGCTGAATTTCATTTATAGTCAGCTAAAATACAGCACCAATTGCTTTTGCATTTGCTTCTTTCCACTTGCCTAAATTGTATCCTTCACAAGAATGTGAAGCATTTTATTGAGCAGGCTTCAAAATTCATCCAGCGATGGCGTTATACACACATTTTCAAGGCTACAGTGTCTTCTTTAGTCAGATTCTGTTTATTTAGCCTATAAAACATATTTTATTGGCAGAAAGAGCCTTTTTTCAGTATGCATTTCTTCCTAGTTTCTCACCTGTTAAAGATACAGAATGGTATTGGTGCTATGGGGCCCATTTATACTCATGCGAGTCACATGCTTATAACACAGGCATGATGCTTGCTTTTTTGTGCAATTATTCTTTGTGGAAATAGGGGATGGAACATTTATGAACAGCAGATGAGCTAAACACATATAAAACACGAATTATACATGCATTTCAGATTTTTAAAAGGAAAAGAGCTAAAAACACAGTTGAAATACAAATATGTAAATACACTATATTACAAAAAGTATTTACACACACATGAACTTTAATGGCATCCCAGTCTTAGCCCCTAGGGTTGAATATGGAGTTGGCCTACACTTAAAGGTCCATAAAGACATGGATGAGCGAGTTTGGGGTGGAGGAACTTGACTGGCCTGCACAGAATCCTGACCTCAACCCAATAGATCACCTTTGGGATGAAGTAGAGCGGAGACTGCAAGCCAGGCCTTCTTGTCCAACATCAGTGCTTGATCTCACAAATGCGCTTCTGGAAGAATGGTCAAACAATCACATAGACACTCCTAAACCTTGTGGACAGCCTTCCCAGAAGAGTTGAATCTGTTATAGCTGCAAAGGGTGGGCCAACTCAATATTAAACTCAATATTAAAACCTACGGACTAAGACTGGGATGCCATTAAAGTTCATGTGCGTGTTTGTTATTTATATGCCTTTTCCATACAGTACAATATAACCAGGATGGTGACACCATTATGATTTTATAGCCCAACTTAAAAATCATACCTTGCACCTTTACTGCAAGGGTTAAGAGCTCATTTAGTCTAGGGGAAAGTTTTTGCACTCTAAGGGTTGGTTGACACCAGATACAGTCTGGTGCCTTCTTATTCTGCATAAAAAAATGCACGGCCAGTAGATCATACGGGTTCCAATGGCATAGTTCACACCAGTGCAGTCAATTCCAGTGCGTTCCAGTGCAGAAAAAAAAGTAGAACATTTGTTCTGCACAGAACTGTACTGGAACGCAGCAAAATGCACCGGAATGCACTGAAATACATCTAAACACATCAAAAATGCACTGGAATGCATCACATGAAAAAAAAAGAGGGGAAAAACGCACTGGAACGCATTGAAAATGTGCATGTAGAAACAAATCTGGAGTGAGTTTTTGTGGTGGGAACTGTAAGCAAAAATATATCCGGAACGCATCTGGAGTGCATTTTTGTCCTGTGAAACGGCCCTAAAAGGCTAGTTCACCTTTTCAGAAAGAATGAAAAGGAGAACTGACACCGGTATACAGGGCTACTGATAGAAATCGTGGGGCCCCATACAGACTATTTGACAGGGCCCCCCCCCCCCCCTAGAAAGTATTAAACCTATATTTCACTAAAAATACAATAAAACTATTAGCAGACACAAATACAACATAACTCACAGAATTCCTGCTAAATCTAAAAGATAAAACCGAGTTAATAAATAAAAATGAAGATGAGATGAAAAAAATATACAGGCTCCTGGATCAGAGGGGCAGAGGGAGAGAAACAAAGTTAAGCTCCATGCACACTGGGCTTTAAAAAAAACTCCAGTTCACTTGGCAGAAAAAAACGCTCATATAGAACATTTTTTGTACAAAGTTAAGACGAGTTTAGGAGAACCAGAAGGGTTTTTTTTTCTGTCTTTTAAACGTTGAGCTTAAAATATACCTGTAATTGTCCTAATGTGTATGGGCACATAGGATAACATTGAGCTGCTTCTACAGTCAAAACACTAAACTCTTGTTGAAGCAGCAATTTTTTATTTTTTTTAAGCCAGTGTGCAGGGAGTTAGATATAACAGTTAGAGTAAGTTAGAGATAACAAACTCCAGTGCTGAGAGGAGGGGGCCCACACAGGGAGGGGGATTAGTGAGGGACGACTGTCTCTTTCTTATCAGATAAAAGCTTGTAGCAAGGGAGAGGGAAGGAGAGCAGCTTTCATCTGCTGGAGTAAAGGAGACACAATTGTCATCTGTCACTAATCCCCCCTGTGTGCTCCGGGCCCCCCACACCGGGGCTGGCTGTACCCCCCTATCAGCGGCCCTGCCGGTATACCCCCCTATATCCCCCATCCCGATGTACTTACCTCCATGGGTGAGGAGCTGTCAGTGCCCGTGCAGACAGTGCAGAGGTCTAAGAATTTGAAATCCCTGCTCTTCTCCCTCTTCTCTGTGCAGAACTTCCGGGATGGATCAGAGAGTTTCTAATTTGTCATCACCAGCACAAAGCATCATCACGTCTAATGCTATGGACTCTGCATTGGTCTTGCTAACACCAGATAATTCAATTGATGGAGCATGAGGGAGAAGATGCTGCAGGGACGGGTCTAACAACATGAAGAAGCAGAGGACTGGATAAGTAGATCTCCCCTTCTATGTCCCCTGGACCTAAACAAGCAATTAACCCTTTTACTGTGGATGTAGCCCCACTGCGATGGATAATGCCTAGGTTTTTCCTGAGTTGGGCTTTAACCACTTGCTGACCGCCCTTTAGCACTTTTACTGCTATATGGGGACATTTTATAAATATATATATATATGTGTGTGATTGTGCATATATCTGCCAGCAGGGGGTATGCACGCACCACTTCTGCTGTGATTATTCACAGCAGAAGCCTATCTGCGGGTGCCAGGCAGTCGATGTCTGCTGGCACCCACCAATTGTCGGGTAGAGACTCAAAATGGAGCTCTGCCTATGTAAACAAGTTCCCTTCTGACAGGGGGAAGGGATGGATTCTGTGTTCTTTCAAAGCAGGGACTAGAATCGATATATTTCCCTAGTAAAAGCAGCACACATAGTAAACACAAGCACTGACTAGGCACACAGTTAACCCTTTGATTTTCCTAGATGTTTAACCCCTTCCCAGCAAGTGTCATTAGCACAGGCAGTCCCCGGGTTACAAACAAGATAGGGTCTGTAGGTTTGTTCTTAAGTTGAATTTGTTTGTAAGTCGGAACAGGTACAATTTTTAAGTGTAGCTTCAGCCCAAAAAACTATTTTTAAGCTTTTTGGATAGAATAGGGAATGGGTAACACCTCTGTAATGTTTGTTTTGCTGTCTATGTTTCTGTTCAGAAGATTTCACCTCACTTCCTGTCCCAATGATAATTGGATTTTGAAAAATTTGGGTTGTTGTGGAAACAAATCTTGGTGCTAAAGCATCAGTGAAGACACCTTTTTCCCATATTAACTCTTACAGGAGTGAATTTCCCTTCCTAGGGGGAGATTTCCTCTCACTTCCTGTTGTCCCCCTCCATTTGTAAGTAGGAGTGGTTTGTAAGTCAGATGTTTGTAACTAGGGGACTGCCTGTACATTGACAGTGTATATTTTTAGCGCTGATCACTTCATTAGTGTCACTGGTTACTGCAAAATGCCAAAAGTGTTAGTGTCCGATTGTCTGCCGCAATATCGCAGTCCCGCCATTAATCGCTAAAAATAAATAAAAATTCCAGTATATATCCCATATTTTGTAGAGACTATAATGTTTGTGTAAACCAATCTATATGCACTTATTGGGATTTTTTTTTAAACAAAAACATGTAGCAGAATACATATTGGCTTAAATGTATGAAGAAATAATATTTTTAATGTCTTTATTGGATATGTTTTATAGCAGAAAGTAAAAAATATTGTTTTTTTTTAAATTGTCGGCACAAAAATAAAAAATATTTGGTAATCAAATACCCCAAAAAGAAAACTATTTGTGGGGAAAACACGACATACATTGTATTTGTGTACTGTACATCATTGCATGACTGTGCAATTGTCAGTTAAACGAACGCAGTGCTGTATTGCAAAAAGTGGCCCGGTCATGAAGGGGGTAAATCTTCCGGATGTCGAGTGGTACAACAGTGCCATCTCTCCATATGCAGTCTGCTGACTGGGCAGTAAAAAAGCAACACACCGTGATAAGTTATCACCTCTAATTTTCTTCATGTTACAATGCGTGCAGTATACCTGGCTAACTAGTAGTGCTGATTATCTTTTTCTAGTCTGAATACAGGAGGTTTGAATGCAATTCAGAGAACTAAGCAGTGGCGACTGCTCCATGGATTTCAATGTTTTTGTTTTTTTGAAGCACAAGGTTAGTGCCTGAGGATCTAATTGACTTCAAAAAAGGGTGGGCTCGGGATGCACACCCAGTTGTGTAAAATTAGCGAATTAATATTCGCTAATGTCTTCCTGCTTCTTCTCCCGGCCAATCAGGAAGCAGGTTCTGAGCCCCAATTGGCCAAGGAGACTTAGGACTCCCGGCCAATCGTGTCTCAAGACCCACTTCCTGTTCAGCTGGGATGAGAACAACACCTGTTTGGCAAGGAGCCTGGAGCAAGGATCCACCTTCCCGTCCGTCTCCTGCGGGGGGAGGGTGGCGGTTGTGCGAGTGAGGGGGCAGGTTTGTTTGCTGCCCCCCCAAAAAAAATATTGAGCACCAGCCGCCACTGGAACTAGGCAACAGCTTCATAAGACCCTAGACATCTGATCCCCATCTCATCCCACACAAAACAGTGATTCTAAGTCCATCAGATGCCAGTTTGAAGCCATGAAGAAGATCTGTTACCTTAGAAGTTGTTGGCTGTATTTGCACACATGGTTATCAATAAACTCAATTTGTTTTGAAGAATTAGGAGATTTGAAACTATTCTTCACTACACGTCTCATTGACCACACTTCTGAAGACTCAGCTGCTCAACATTCATTCCACGTGTTGTGCTTTCAAAAAAACCCTTTTCAACAAAATCTAAACATCTACATCAGTGTTATAAATTTAAGAGGAATTTCACTCCACCTTTATCCCCCCCCCCCCCCTGTACCTGTGCTGCTGGTTGTAAAAGAAAAAAAAAAACATCCCTACGTGCCCAGCAATACCAGCTTTTTCTGGTGAAACCTGCTGCTTTATCACTGCACGCTTGGTCCCATGCCACCATCTTCTATAGTGATGTCAGAGCCAGGTATCCCTTCCCGGATCTTGCACTCCATCTCTTATGAAGCACCACTATGCATGTGTAGTTTGCCCGGGATTGTTTGATGCATGGGCAGTGTGCCAGGGATTGCCTTAAAGGGATACATGGTGTGCGTAACCTAGGAGGATTAGAAAGCATCATTCTTGTCTTGGTGGGAAAAGCTAGAAGTGTAGGTTCGGGACCCGCTAAAAATGTATTTTTTGGGGAAAGAAATTCAATAGCTGTTTTACAGGAAAGAGAAGAAGGAAAACGATTTAAAGTAAATAGGGAGGTTGAAGGATGGCATTAAACTGGAATTCCAGGATCGACCCAACTAAGCTTAAAAGTGCTCCCACCCCCCTTTTAAATTCTATACTAACTACCCCGTAAAGGGAAGATACTTACCTATTTTCTGGGCACTCTAGTCCTGTCTAATGGTTTGCTCCCAACAGCCGACTTCAGGGGAAAGGAGGGACAGCCAACAATGGATGCCTTATAGTAAGCCTATAGGTGACATCACCGCCAAGACATTCAATTTCTGACCATTCTCAGGATGCTCTTCTCTCCTCTGAAGCTGGCCGCTGGGGAGATCACATAACCAGACTGGAGCACTCTGAGAATAGGTAAGTTTAAGCATCTTCCATCCATCTTACAAACCGCTCAGCGTCTGCTCTGCCAACCCCTCCACTGGCTGCCACTCGCCCAATAAATTAAATTCAAAATACTAACAATACGTTACAAAGCCATTTACAACTCTGCCCCCAGCTACATGACTAACCTAGTCTCAAAATACCAACCCAATCATCCTCTTCGTTCCTCCCAAGGCCTCCTGCTCTCTAGTTCCCTCATCACCTTCTCCCATATTCACTGCCATGACTTCTCCCGAGCCTCTCCCATCCTCTGGAATTCCCTACCCCAATCTGTCAGGCTGTCTCCAAATCTATGCATGTTTAGGCGATCCCTGAAAAGGTTTCTCTTCAGAGAAGCCTATCCTGCCTCTACCTAACAACGACACTTTTTATTTCCTCTATCAGCTCATCCCCCACAGTTATTACCCTTTCTTATCACTTGATCCCCCCTCCTAGATTGTAAGCTCTAACGATCAGGGCCCTTTTATTCCCCCTGTATTGAATTGAATTTATTGTAATTGTACTGTCTTCCCTAATGTTGTAAAGTGCTGCGCAAACTGTCGGCGCTATATAGATCCTGTATTATAATAATAATAATAACAATCTTCCATCCACATGGTATTTAGTATAGGAGTTAGGAGAGTAGGAGAGAGGTGGGAACAGATTAAAGCTTGATCGATCCTGAAATTCCAGTTTAGGAAACTGTGAAGCCAAGAACCACCAACCATTCAGGAGACTGTACACACAGCAGGCGAGTTGCTGACAATAGTGAATACTGATGACCGCTGTGTTCTGTGCAGTTTTATCTAGTATTGTATTCATGGTAAATAAGAAAATCCAAAATGTTGGATCTTCTTAAAACAGCTAAATATATAGTTGAAATACAAATATATTTACCGGTTTACCTGGCAATAGAGGAATTTTAATTGTATACAGGTTGTCTTGAGACAGGAACACAGGTAAATCTCTTCACACTACAGCCTTTTCTGAAAAGGAATCTGTGGGGCATCCCTTTTTAAAGAGGGCCTAAACTGCAGCTTTCATGGTTTAGGGGGCAATCTTGTTACCTCCTGAATGCCTTTTATTTTTTCTTTTAAATGGGACTTATATGCCACACCTGTGACCTAATTGTTTGGCTCGTGAATGCGGCATGGTCTTATTGATTTGAATAGGCTAGCTTGATAGGCAGTGCCACTTAATTAGTTGGGGCTAAGGCATACGGCCCCTCAGTCCATATGTTAGGTTTTAGAAAGGTGGTAGGGGGAGGGAGGGGTAAAACTACATCTCAACTACCTAATTTTACCTACTGGCCACCCATGAGACAGGGACCTTTTTTAGCTATGTCAACTCTCTATCTTCAGACTGTTCATTGGGCAGTGAATCCACATCTTTCAAGGAAGTGGGCTAAAATAGGAAGCAGCACAGTGGTCTTCCTAACTAATAGAGGTGTCTATATCACATGAATAGTTAGTCAAAATTACAATCTTTTTGATAGGCAAAACAGTACCCATGTATTAAAAAAAAATATATATATATATATATATATATATATATATATATATTGTATATGTATTGACTGCCTTAAATTATCTTCATGATAAAGGAGTTTTTTTGACAAAATAAACTATCTGTATGGAGAAAATAGTGATGACTAGCTACAAAAACAATAGTTCAGGACTTTACTGTAGTGCCAATAAGCTGCATAAGGTCCAGTCCTGTTATTCGGTCATGTATTTAATGACAAACTAGTTATCATAAAAAGCTCAGTGATTTCTAACCCACAGAATCCATCTTTGTTTTAAAAAGCATTGTCTACTTGATAAGCAGTCAATCAGATTTCTAGGTGTAAGAAAAAGGTCTACATTTGATCCATTGCAGATTCGTTCTGCATGAACTGTACATAAATAACCTAATCTAAATAATACTCTTCAGTGCTGTTAGCAAATCTACAGCTGTAAAGTCTTGTAAGGGATGGTTCTGCTCTATGTATGCGTCTGTGTATGTGGGTTGATATACAATGGCAATTTTCTTGTCAATAAGTACACTTCAATAAAGTCAAGTTATTAGAAGCTAGGTGGGACTGTGTGTAGCACATATTACATAATTTAACGATAACCCAAAATTGATTTCTCCACTCTCTGCAGGTTCCAGTGAGAAGATCACTTCCAACACAACCATTAGAGGCCACAACTGACTATTGTTCACATTCTTATATCGAGAACTCAAGTTGATAAAAAGGCAGCTCAGTTTTAAAGCCAAATTTAGCCTAAATCATTCCCAGTAAAAAGCCTCTGGATGCCGTGGAATGACCTGGGGGTCACTCCACCAAAACAGAGAAAATATATATGTATGAAGGTATTTTTTAAGGATGAAAGAGCGTTAGAAGGGGTTAGGCGGTGGAGAGGGGACTGAAGTTGCACTTTGAGGCAAGTAATTGTTTAATAAAATCTATAAGCTCTTTAGAGTGTTTTAACAACTCACTTACATACCAGTAGTTATAGAGTTTGTCTTTCAGGACCTTTATCCATATAGAATTGCATCTGTAAGTCACATTCTCAAGGTCACATTTTTCATTTATTTTACATTAAGGAGAATAAAGAAGAAAGTTGGCAGTATCTGCGCTTAACTTCACAATGGCTGTTTTGGGGGACAGAACTTGAAGTTCTGAAAACAAGTAATTGTTCTTCATACATTTAGCCCAACCTGTATTCTGCTACATTTTTTTTGGTGAAACTAACCCAAATCAGTTTATATTATTTAGTTTGTGTGAAAGTTATAGAGTCCACAAACTATGGTATATATTTGAAAATTGATCAATCATGATGTTTTGACGGCCTGTCTCCTTTCTTGAGGCCCTAATATGCCAGTAGAGTGAAAATACCCCCAAATGTCCCAGTTTGTGGAAAATAGACAGTCCAAGGTATTTAGTAGGAGGCATGGCAGGTTTTTTAAAGATGTATTTTTTTTACATACTGTCACCAGTGCAGTACAGCATTATCAAATAACTGGTGTGGCAGTGATCAGGGACACTGACTGGTGACAGTACGGAAAAAAAAAATTATATTTTTTTTTTCATTTTTTTTTTATTACATTTTATTCTTCTTTTCTATTTTTTTGTAAGCACACTTTGACCAGAGCAATACAATGTTACCATAATAACAATGTACTACTCTGGGGAAGTGATCAGAATTATTATTTATTTATTTTTTTTACACATTATGTTTAATGATAGCAGTGCATTATATTGATATAAGCAAGCATGTTACTGAATGAAACTGATTCATTCAGTCTGTTTTGTTGTGATTTGTGATTAGCTGTGATTGGTAAAAGCTAATCACATGGTACAGATGGGCTGTGATTGACACTGTCTGTACCGTGTGATCAAATTGTCCAATCACAGCTAGCAACACAGTTGTACACAATGGATGGCATGAAAGAAAGCCATCCATTGTGTACAACTGTCATGTTATCTGCTGTGATTCGTCATGGGGATCACATGGTACCAGAAACAAGCCGGTACACTGATCAGTCATCAGCCGTGTCCTCGCCGTGTCATATGACATCCACCCAGATCGACGAGAGGCCAGTGCCAATGGTTTCCGACTACAGGCGGTCCCCTAGTTACAAACATCCGACTTACAAATGACCCCTACTTACAAACGGAGGGAGACAACAGGAAGTGAGTGGAAATCTCCCCCTAGGAAGGGAAATTCACTCCTGTAAGAGTTATTATGGGAAAAAGTTGTCTCCACTGATGCTTTATCACCAAGGTTTGTTTCCACAACAACCCAAAATTTTCAAAATCCACTTATCATTGGGACAGGAAGTGAGGTGAAATCTTCTGAACAGAAACAGACAACAAAACAAACATTACAGGAGTGTTAACTCTTCCCTATACTATCCAAAAAGCTTAAAAATAGTTTTTTTGGCTGAAGCTACACTTAAAAATGTACCTGTTCTGACTTACAAACAAATTCAGCTTAAGAACAAACCTACAGTCTTTATCTTGTTTGTAACCCGGGGACCGCCTGTATAGGCCTGGCGGGAACCGGTGAAGGAGCTTCACAACAAAAGGTTGCTGTCATGTACCTGTATACAGAGCCTGAGATGACGAGGGTGGCTTCTTGCACAGTTCCAGTCCGAGCACCCATGGACGTTGCAGAGGTGAAGGTGTAGACACTGTAAGCAGGAACTTGGGAGCGATAGTATCTGACAAGGAGAGGTACAGCTGACAATGCACCATAGCGATGACAAGTCCAGTTGGGTGGAAACGAATCCCAAATCTGGTCAAGTGATAGCTGAACAGAGAGAGACATCAGGACGTGAGCAGAATAAGAGTCAGGAACATGCAGAAGTTGGCAACAATCGGGCAGCGAGGTATAGCTTCACTAGGCACTATGTACAAATGATACAGTTCTCTGATAACATTAGCTTTAACCATTTTTATATTTGAAGCATTTCAGTTGTCTGTTGTCAGAATTAAAAAGTCTTCAATAAATGTCCCTGAACTGCTACTCCACCTGCAAAAAGTAATTTGTGAAATGGTGAGTCAGTGCAGGAGCCCATAAGAGCATGAGTCAGAGTCACCATTAAAATTTAAATTGCAGGCCAGTTGCACATTCCAGGATGAAGCCTCTGGATGCCAGTTACAAACACAGTTTTATATCAGTGAATTGTACTACTCTGTAATAAGAACTAACCATACATCATAATGATCGGCAAAGGATCCACATTTAAAATGAGGCTGTTGCATTTTAGTCTGAAATGTGGATGTGATTTGTCTGTTTCTTGAAAAAGCAGCAAATCGTAGCTGGTACTGGTCTGTGCTCCTTCTTGTGGGCCACATACTGCACAATTGTCCACATCAAAAGTGATGTGTAGCTAAGCATCCCCCCATCCCCCTCCTTGATGAACATTTGAAACGCATATCAAATGCAGCATAAGCAATTCACACTTATTTAAGAGTGCAGTATGGATGACAGGTTTTTCTTTTTTTCAAAATTGTATGTTTATTAAGATTTTCAAGAAAAATGAACAGAGGTTACAGCGTGCAGCTATGACATTTTTCAAAACAAATAGACGTCAAAGAAGGATAAACACGTACAGGAAATCAGTTGTTAAACATTCAAAGACAGGCCAGAGCATATAATGAAAAAAGGGCAAAATAATCAAAGTAATAAAATAAATACAATAATGAGACATTCTGCTGTAAGAAGTCGAGACCAAAGAGGATGGATAAGCAATGGCATAGATGGAGTTACATATTTGGGCGTAGTAAGCAAAGTACCATACTCACATTAATCCCAAGTTTCCCAGATTTTGTCAAATTGTGGTAATGTTTGATTGACAGTTGCAGCGAGAAATTCAATTTTGTGGATCTCAGAGATAGTTTGGAGAAATAGGGAATAGGGAGGGGGTTCCTCTGATAACCAGCACAATGGGATAACCCTACGAGCAGCCAATAGGATATAGGAGATAAACTGTGTTACCAGCTTTTTTAGGGAAGACCCAGCAGATAGTGTAATGGGTCTAATAGTAATGATACATTTAGCAAGCTTTGTAGGGTAGACATCACCTTAGCCCAAAAAGGTTGTATCAGGGAGAACTGCCAAAAAATATGGAAAAGAGACTCAATGTCAGTGATGCAACACCAACATGGTGGAGAAATAGAAGAATCAAGTGATGGAGCACTTCAGGGGTTCTGTACCAAGACATTAATATCTTGACAGTAGTCTCTCTCTCTGCACCACACATCTGGATGATTTAGATATAGATGTCCAAATCTGATCCCAACAGGGTAAAGGTATGGGTCTTTGTAAAAGTTGTGTGCATATAAGAATGAAGGTCTGTATCAAGTGGGGTAGCTTCATGTAAGATTTTGTAAATAGATGAGATTAAGTGGTGTTGATAGGGTCCCTGGGCACAAGTATATTCAAATATAGTGGGTTTATCTAGGGTGCATGACAGAGATAAACAGGAGAAAAGATGTTGAATTTGGAGATATGAGTAATGCATTTGTTTGGGTATATTATATTTAGATTATAATTCTCCAAAGGAAAGCAATTTGTGAGTAACAGGGTTTACAAAATGATGAAGCTGAAATAACGTGGCCTGGGCCCAGCTCACCATATGCCCATAGGAGATGCTATCTGGGATAAGAAGGTTAAAGAGAATATTTGCGAGAGGGGGACATGGTGAAGATAGAGAGAACTTTTTATAGGTACTTTGCCATACCTGCATAGTAAATAGCATAGGTCCTAAGCACATATATTTTAACACAGCATCTGCATGGCGGGACGGGGACCATACCAGAGAGCAGGGGTGTACAAGATAAAGGGAGCCCCGTTCAATTTCTGACCATCTATTGGGAGTGTATTGACTTGACCAGGAGGCAATGGTGCATAGGTGGGTAGCATAATAATACTTGACAACCTCAGGTGCCCCAAGACCCCCACGAGTACAGAGAGCAAATATTATGGAACTTGCAATACAATGAGACTTATTGTGCCATATAAAATTTAAAAACCATTATTGGAGACATTACTCACCCCAAAGCGGAGGGGCGGATTGGGATTTCCTGATCTCCTAAAATATTTTTATGCGGCTCAATTGGCCCAACTGACTAGGTTCCACTCACAAGATCCCCAGGCGATATGGATGCAAATGGGGTCCTATGCCTGTCAAAAAAGGCAGATTTCTCATACACTATGGTTACCGCCAAGAGATCGGCCCTCAATATTATGTCCATCCCTATCCTTGTCCTTTAGCATATGGGATAGATTATCTAAACCATTCAAATTTAAATCACCACACAGCCCCCTAGCCCCTTTATTGGGCAATAGAGAATTCACCCCGGGCCTCACCCCCCTCCCTTTTGCCTGGTGGTCTAACAAGGGACTACTGAGAATAGCAGATTTATGTGACCAAACTGGACCACTGACAAAACGGAAGATGATAGAAAAATACCAAATGTCAGAAAGTTTCCGATATACCCAAATATACCATTACCTGTCTACTTTACACCATCATCAGGACCTTGCCATCATGTCGCCCATGGAATACTTATGCAATCGTTATGACAAGACACGTGGTCATATCTCTGAAATATATGCTATATTGACATACTCCCAAGCTAAACTGACCTATATGTTAAACTGGGAACAAGATTTTCAGGAGGAGATAGACCTAGATAAGTGGCATTCGATGGCTGAGGAAGCCTCTAGGTCACATGTTAATACATCCATAGTCTAAGCCAATTACAAGGTCTTGATGAGGTGGTACCTGGTGCCGACTAGAGTGGCTGCTTTTGTCTCAGGCGCCTCATCGAGATGCTTTTGAGGCTGTGGGCAGGAAGGCACAGCCTATCATGTTTGGTGGCAATGCCCTAAGGTGAGACGCTTCTGGATAAGGGTTTATAATTTTATCTATTCCCTTACTCAGATTAATCTACCTAAATCCCCAAGGCAGGCCCTACTGGGTGAAGGGGTTGATCAGGTTTCGGGGCCCCAGAAGAGACTACTAAAATTCATATTTGTATCGGCAAAAATCACAATAGCCAGGAATTGGAAACGGGCAACCATACCATTTGATCAACTGAAAAGTAAACTTTCATGGCTTATGCTGAATGAGCGGCTCTCAGCCATATTACAGGATAAAATTAAGAAATTTGAAAAGATATGGGAGCCCTGGATCAGTTATTTGAGCAACGATCCACGGACAATTCCTGACTGATGATGTGATGGATGTGTATGGATGGGAGAGTAGAGCACCCTCCATATCTCCCTATTTTCCTACCCCTACTTACCTTTCTCCCTTTTCTTTCCTTCTTTTCTCTGTCACATTGTTTTCTCTCTTTTTTTTTTTTTCCAATGAATTACCCTTTTGTTTAGCGGTTTTATTCGAGCTTAGAGGGTGCGGGACCCAGCTAGGATCATCAGGTTCAGACCTTCTGGGTTCGGTTCTATACAGCTTGCAGGGGTATAAGACTAAATAGATAGTCTTAATAGCAAGACAAAAGCCCTAGTCAGAAGATCATCTAACAAGCGCCCTTATGGATAGATATAAAATATGCAGTATTAACCACAGCTATATAAGCGGATGTAGCTATAAAGTCTCTCTAGTACAGGGGTTAATATGCAAAGGGGTGATTATGCTTTGATACTTTTGATCCCCCCCCCCTTTTTTTTTTTTATTTTATTTTTTTTTCTTATATTTTATGATGATGCAATTAACAGTATGCATAATGTAGGAAGTGTTCTGCACTGCTCTATGACTATGTATAGCGCAATGGATGTAATGATGCTGTTAATTATAATCCTTGTTGCAAAAGAATAAAAACATTGAAACACAAAAACCATTATTGGAGAACTTTAAGCTGAGACATTGGTATGGGAACAGGTAAGGTCTCAAAAATATATAAGAGTTTTGGGAGAATGGGCATCTTCAGTACATTTATCCTACCCAACATAGATATAGGATATGCATCCCATTGCCTCAACACGCCATTCATCTCTCTGAAAAGTGGGGAATAGTTAGCGGTATATACAGTAGAGTAGGTGGGTGTTAGATTTACTCCCAAATATTTGAGGGACTGAGAACATCATTTATAAGGGTACTTGTGTTGTAAGGCAGCTAGGAGATCAGAGGAGAAAAGTATAGGGAAAGTCTCAGTCTTATATGTTTTGACTTTGTATCCTGAGAGGGAGCTAAATTGGTTTAATAAATCATGCAAATTTGGGAGGGATAAGAGAGGGTTGGTCAGGTTAAGGAGAATATCATCAGTAAAAAGTGAGAGTTTGTACTCCCTCTGCCTCATCAAGACCCCCTTTATGTCTGGATGAGAATGGATAGACACAGCCAGAGGTTCTAAGTACAGAATTAGTAGAAGGGGCGACAGGGGGCATGCCTGCCGGGTGCCATTAGACATAAGGAATGAGTGTGACTGGAAAGCTGACATTTGAACTTGAGAGGTGGGATGAGAATACAAAGCCCTTAAAGCTGATATTAATGAACCCTTAAAGCCAAAGTAAGATATGGTAGTAAGCATATAAGCTCAAGATAGCCTATCAAAGGCTTTTTGGGCATTGAGGCTCAATATGAGTGCTGGTCGCTGAAATTTTTTGAGATCAATGAGATCTATGGTGTGTCTAGTGTCTGGCTGGAACAAACCCTACCTGATCTATGTCAATCAATTTGGGTCAGTCGATTGGCTAGGGGTTTTCAAGAGGGAGCCCACAGAAATACATTGTCCTCTAACAAAGGCTTTATGGGCCTCCCATAAGGTGGACTTCTCCAAGATGGAACCCTGATTGAGTTGAAAAAAATCTAGTAAAGCCTGAGAAAGTTGCTCTATGGTATTGTCAAAATTGAGAAGAGATCTGTTTAGGCACCGGTGACAGTTTTTGGGAGTTGATGCAGAAAGAGAAAGGTCCAAGTATATAGGGGAGTGGTCGGACCAAGTAAGTGAACCTATGTCAGATGTCACAACCTTGGTTAAGAGAGGGGCAGAAATGAAGAAATGATTAAGTCTAGAATACATTTTGTGGAATGGAGAGTAAAAAGTGTATTGTTTGCCTATTGGGTGTTTGATGTGCCAGGAATCTAAGAGGCGATTGGTGCGTAAGAGTTTACAAAAAGAGGTAGACAGAGCCTGCACCTGATCAGATTGAGATGGATGAAACAAGGTCTATCCATCCCTTGCTGGGGAGCAAAAAAACTCAAAAGCTGATGAGAGAAATGTAAGCTGACCAGAATTAGGAGCATAAACATTCATTATAGTTAAGGATGTGGACATGTAATCACAGGACAAGATCACAAACCATCCATGGAGATCTAAGAAAGAGGTTTTATCCCGGATTGTGCTCGAGCGTTTAATCAGTATCACCACTCCAGCTTTAGCGGCGGAGTCTGATGCTATGTAGGAGATAGAAAAATGTTTTGATGCAGATTAAAATGATCCCCCTGAGCGGAAGTGTGTCTCCTGAACCAGAATCACCCTGGAATCACCACACCCTCAAATTCTTATCTCCTTCAGCACTAACCAGCGTTTTCTGATAGAGTTTAAGCCTTTCATATTAGATGACATTATTTTCAGAGCCCTAATCCCAAGATGTATATCAGCACATGTAGGCACATTATAATAAGCTTCTCAGTGGGAGTAACAGAGAGAAGTCCCAACATTTTCTACTGCAGATAGAACATAAGAAATTCAAAACAAAAAATATAGAAAAAAGGCAAACAGAAAGGGTGCTCGTAGACATATAGCTGTCAAAAAAGGTAGTACCAGTGTACAAAAGAAGGCCTGAGGCGACAAAACATAAAAAGCATAGGCCTGAGATATAACCATTTCTCAGGAGACGCGACGGTAGTTTCGGTGGGTACAAAGAAACATGGGAAACCTTCAAAGATGGCATGGGAGGACTTCTCCAATTCTCCAGCATTGTAAGCTGTAAATGTAGAACAGTTAGGTAGTGCAGGATAAACAGAAGAAAGAAAATACACCTCGTGGGGTGTTAACTGAGTCCAAAATCAGGCTAAAACAAGAGACCATGGGATCTGGCAAAAATGGAAGAAATAAAGCCGAGAAGGCTGCCTTCAGCCATGGAGAGAATCAGGGAGGTTGCTTGGAGAAGCGCTGATGTCGTGGAGTTGCAAAAGATTTATTTTATTTTGACTTGGCCGGTGTCCAGATCTGGGATGGGATGGATGGAGGATGAGGAGTTGAAGGCATTGGGGGAGATCTTCTTCAGGGATAGGAGGTAGGCCCAGGATCTTGAAGAAGGCTTCCCCTTCATGGAGATTTTGAAGAACATGTTGTACGCCTTCTTTAGTGGCCATTAGGCAGAAAGGGAAACCCCAGAAACAGGAGACATGATGACTTTTCAAATGAGCTGTAATTGGTCTCAAGGTGTGCTGTTTTGCCAGGGTGATAGGTGAAAGTTTGCTGAAAATCTGGATTTTTTCCCCCTTGTACTGCAATGGCAACTTATTGTGAGTTGCAAGAGAGAGGGCTTCCTTGCTTTCATAATAGTAGAAATGTAAAATTATGTCTTAAGGCCTAGCTCCAGCCAGGGATTTTGGGGCCAGTGAACGATGAGCTCTATCAAGGCGCCAATCTTTGTCGGCTATATTTAAGGCTAGATTGTTGAATAGGCCCAAAAGATAGGTACGAAGGCTATTATAACTTAGAGTTTCTGGGACACCCCATATGTGCAGATTTTGGTGATGTTGCCTATTCTCCAGATCCTCTTGTTGAAGTTGGAGCTGAAAGACTGTATGTTTAAGAGCTGTTATAACAAAAGGAACAAAAAATGGGACTTTGAGTGAGGCGCGCAATGGAGAATGAATGCTTGAATATGAAGATAGTGTTAATCAATTTTTTATTCATATATATATATATAATAATATAGATTTGACACCATGCTCTACAATAAAAGTATATAACACTGTACACTGTAAAATATCATATGTATACACACATATTCACAAATTTCCCATGGCGCATAGCCAAATAAGTAACCATAATCACTATTGAAATCTTGAATATACCAGCAGGAGTCTCATATCAAATAGTATTGATTATACCAGCAGAGGTCTCATATCAAAAAATATTTAGTCTTTATACAGCACATGAGAGGATAGGACTATTTGTAGCTCGACGCACGTTTCGTGACTTAATGGTCACTCTTCAGGAGCAAGCCTATCTATGATAAAAAATATAAATATATATAGTTCAAAATTGTGGGATATGAGACAAGGATCTATAAGCACATAAAAATTAAAAAATATAATATACCACCAATGTACAAAACTTACAGAATCATCAAAGTGTGAGGAGTAGGATGCCCATGCCTGGAAACGCATGTCAGCCGGGATCACCATTGCCGGGAGCTCTGGGGGCTACCAATGACGGCACCAAACCACAAAGGGCAGCATCCACGGTGGACAGGGATGGTGTAGTGTTGACCAGAGAAGGGTGTGTACTGCAATTATATGAAGTGTCTGTGGAGTAAGCAAACATGTGAGATAATGAATGTGTGATGGGAGCGAAATGCAAAAAGTGTGGCTGTGAGCAAAGAAAGACTGGAAAAAAGAATGGAAAAGGAAAAGAAAAGAAAATGTGAGCTAGGAAGGAATGGCAAACCTGAAATGAATGTGGTGTCCATGAGGTGGGAGAGTGATTCCCATACTTCTGAACCACCGTGTGCTGGTGCCCCAAATGGAAGCACCTGGGCCACAGGGCAGTATTCCAACATGATAACGACCCCAAACACACCTCTAAGATGACCACTGCCTTGCTAAAGAAGCTGAGGGCCAAGCATGTCTCCAGACCTAAACCCTATTGAGCATCTGTAGGGCATCATCAAACGGAAGGTGCAGAGGAGCGCAAGATCTCTAACATCCACAAGCTCCATGATGTCATCATGGAGGAGGGGAAGAGGACTCCAGGGGCAACCTGTGAAGTTCTGGTGAACTCCTTGCCCCAGAGGGTTAAGGCAGTGCTGGAAAATAATGGTGACCACACAAAATATTGGCACTTTGGGCCCAATTTGGACATTTACATTTAGGGGTGTACTCATTTTTGTTGCCAGTGGTTTAGACATTAATGGCTGTGTGTTGAGTTGTTTTGAGGGGACAGTAAATTTACACTGTTATACAAACTGCACACTCACTACTTTACATTGTAGCAAAGTGTAATTTCTTTGCTGTTGTCACATGAAAAGATATAATAAAATATTTACAAAAATGTGAGGGGTGTACTCACTTTTGTGAGATACTGTACATCTATGCTAGTGGTATGCTTTCCACTTACAGTAAAGATTGGACATTTTTTTACTCCCATTGACCAACAATGTCAGGCCATTCTCCCTTCCACTGATTAGTAATTTGAAAGACACTATATTACATTCTCCAGAATACTGAACCCTGTAGGCGTTGTTGTATATTACATAATCCTTACCTCTGCACTCTCCACTTTATTTTGTATGTAACATACTCCTAACCAGTGTACTGCGTAACTTTTGCTGTAGAATACATACTTATGACCAAGGTGTTTGTTATCTCAACAGCTGCTGGTTGTTAGTAGTTTAACTGCATCTTTGATGCTCCATTGACACCTGGCATTTCTTGAACACACGACAAATCTCACAGAAAATGCATGTTTTGCCACACCTTTCGGAAATTTGCAAACGTGCATCGCCTTTCTGTGCCATTAATTGTTAATAGCACCACAAGCGCAGGTAGCAGATGTGCATTTTACTGTGTGGCAAGAAAATTATCCTTTTTGCTAAGGTTTATGGGTGTAAGACTGAATTCGGACACAGAAATTAAGGATTATATGCATATGGCATTTCTGTGCAGTGTCTGCTGCACATAGGCTCAGAATCTATTTTAGCAGGTCACTTTAAATTACACCTAATAGTTAATGCCATTTAGCCACACCCACTTTTCAAAACAATGCATGCAGCGTGCAGCATGTTACCCTTACCCCCTCCCAAGGTGTCCCTCTTCCTGATGTTCTAAATTTCTCAAAGGAACCGCTGGTTTGGATGGGTCCTTTGATGCTGGCCTTAACGTTTTTAAATCCCTCAGCCTTTATGAAACACCCGGCTCAGTTCACAAGGAAGTCAACAACAGCACTTTAATACTCAGCAATACTACTATCTTGCAAGAATAGATACCAACACAGTTAGTGATATAGAAATATTGAAAACTAATGATGCTTATACAAAATAACAAGCACTTTAATGGCATTCCAGTCTTAGTCTGTAGGGTTCAATATTGAGTTGGTGCACCCTTTACAGCTATAACAGCTTTAACTCTTCTGGGAAGGATGTCTACAAGGTTTAGGAGTGTGTCTATAGGAATGACTGACCATTATTCCAGAAGCGCATTTGTGAGGTTAGGCACTGATGTGGACGAGAAGGCCTGGTTTGCATTTTCCGCTTGAATTCATCCTAAAGGTGTTCTATTGGGTTGAGGTCAGGACTCTGTGCAGGCCAGACCTTGCTTTGTGCACTGGTCCAAATCATTTGGTGGAGGGGGGATTATGGTGTGGGGTTGTTTTTCAGCGGTTGGCCTTGGCCCCTTAGTTCCAGTGAAGGGAAATCTTAAGGCATCAGCATACCAAGACATTTTGGACAATTTTATGCTCCCAACTTTGTGGGAACAGTTGGGGATGTCCCCTTCCTGTTCTAACATGACTGTGCACCAGTGCACAAAGCAAGGTCCATAAAGACATGGATGAGCGAGTTTGAGGTGAAGGAACTTGACTGGCCTGCACAGAGTCCTGACCTCAACTCGATAGAACACCTTTGGGATGAATTTAAGCAGAGACTGTGAGCCAGGCCTTCTCATCCTCATCAGTGCCTGACCTCACAAATGTGCTTCTGGCAGAATAGTCAAACATTCCCATAGACACACTCCTGAACCTTGTGGACAGCCTTCCCAGAAGAGTTGAAACTGTTATAGCTGCAAAGGGTGGGCCAACTCAATATTGAACCCTACGGACTAAGACTGGGATGCCGTTCATGTGTGTGTAAAGGCAGGTGTCCCAATACTTTTGGTAATACAGTGTATATGAACATATATACTGTATATATAAGTCAATTTGTGGTACCACTGGGCGTACAATTTTACCAGCCACCAAGGTCAGGATAAACCGTAACACTGTCACTCAACGTGCAGCAATGAGCAGTAGTAATGTAGATAACTGTCAACAAATGCTGCACTTGGGTGGCCATGTTAGGCCCAAGTTTGCCTGAAAGACATCACCTGGTCAGACTAACCAGGGAGAACATGGATCACAAAAGGTGGGATGTAGGACAATTGGATAAATGGGGCAGCCTTTAAGTTGTTTATTCCGGCGGCTATCATTGGGGCTCTTAGCGTTGGTGCACTTAGCACTGGTGTCCTTACAAAGGTGTGTAATTAACCTACATCTAGTTAGAGTACAGTGACGTTCAGAGATATTCCTTAATTTGACTGTAAAGTAATTGGGAGCACAAGGATGGGGTAAGGATAAATTATATATAGAGTTAATTTGAAGGAGTGGGATTGTCTTGAGAAGAAGTTAGGAAGAAGGTCTTTTGCAGCTACTTGTGATGAGTCTGAGTGTATGTAAAGAGAGAGTGGCACTCAGTTATATGTATAAGCTGCAATGCCCACATCTAGAGAATTCTGTATATACTGCGGTCCTAACTTCAAAATTTCCATAGTAGGAGCACATATATCAATGGAAAGATTGAGTGCAGGTGGGCCTGGAGGGAGCCCACCCCTCCTTAGAGGCATGGGACACACGTGACGCCCAGCAAAAGCACAATGTCAGCGAAAGCGCCCAATTGAACCAACCATACAAAAAAGTAGCAACCACCCCAACCTATAACTGGCCAAAATAGGGCAGTTATAAATTGAGGCTGTTGCCACTTTTTTGTACATCTCCCACAATGCCATTGGGGTCTATGCTTTCTCTCTTCCTTGAGTTCAGAACTGTCCAATGGGAGAGCAAAATAAGCATGGGAGGGGGAGGGGAGGGAATAATTGAAACTTGCAGCTCTCATGTTGCTAATGTTACAAAAGCATTTAAAGAGGAAGTAAACCCTGATGGGTTTTGCTTCTTCTTCGTTACTCTTTGTTACCCTGCAATGTAAAAGCATAATAGGCTAGTATGCATCACATACTAGCCTATTATGTGACACATACCTGCATTGGAAGCCTGTGCTGTCCCAGGAATAGGAAGCATACATCTTTGCCCCTCTTCCTTCTGGGACCATGGACTCTGGCTCTGTGATTTTCCGGAGTCATATGACGTCACACATGCGCATGTGCACAGTAGCCACCAATCGTGGCATGATGTCAGTGAAGGAATGGCACGGAGTTCGTTTCTTCACTGCGCATGTGCCCAATGACGTGGGCACATGGAAGTACACTGCATATCTCCTAAACTGTGCAGGTTTAGGAGATTTGCAGGGAACCTAGAGGTAAGCCTTATTATAGGTTTACCTGTAGGTTAAAGTGGTTGTCACGAGTTTACAACCACTTTAAAAATAACACCTGGCTACACTATATTAATAATACCCTGATTCTGAACTTTCCTGGTCCTTGTAATTGGTATTTCCTTTTGCGGGTTTGTGTTTTTATGACGAATAAAAAAAAAAAAAAAACTGGACAGTAAATTGTTCTTTTTGTTTCCCCACTTGAAATAGCCAAGAATTTTATTTGCATTGCTTGTATTACATGTGTAGAGACATTGGAAGGACAACATTCCCATAACCACATCACTTTATGTAACTTCACAAATTGCTTAGCAATGCTTTGCTCTTGCGAATGACTGGTAAACTTTAGAAGGGTGACTCTAACAATAAATTAAATGTATCTATGTTTCATGTGTTATGAATCAAGGGAGTCTATTTTCTATCGGGTCAGTATTTCTTATTTAGTAGAGGCTTCAGTATTCAAAAGGTGATTACACAATCATAAAATCAGTCAGGGAAAGAAAGGCATGGCTCCGGAGAAGGGTTAATACATATATCAGTGTTATTGATGGGAAGTATATGGCAGTTAGAATGTGCTAATGCTTAGCATCACCTTCAGGAATTCTTTAGTAAAAACACATGGTTTAACGAAGATCAGGGTGTTGGACAGTTACTGCATTCAGTTATTGAGCTTGTATATCCATTGTTTAGTGGAGCTGGAGAAGTTGGGATCCATTTACAGAGATGTTTTATTTCTTATGACTATAGGGGGCCTCTACTGGTGAGATCTTGAGTCCCTGGGTCTGCAGATCTGCTATGACCATAATGATGGGCTCCCATTCTCTCTCTGTAGGATATGTCATTTATTTAAAATTTTGGGAAATGCAGCAGGAGATGCTGAAATATCACAGATGCATGGGAACACCTGAAACCTTCAGGTAGACAGGAACACAGTCTTACATCATGACATTGACATTCAAGACATTTAAGATGTCAGAGGCTGACTCAACCTATAAACCTACTTTATAAGTAAAATGTTACTTTTGGGTGGGATTACTCCTTAACCCCTAGGTACCGACAGTACGCAAATATGCAGCCTTTTTGCGGGTGGGCCTTGGCGCTGAGCCAATTAGTACCAATTAGTCAACACAGCTATGCGTGCTCCCGGCACAGTTACCGGCGGCTAACAGAAAGCTCGATCGAGAGCTTTCCAATCATGTGATCACTGTGTCACATGATTAGAAACCTCGGCCCTGCCTCCCGGCATCTGTTGCCCCTTAAAGGGCTGGGAGGTGCCAGTGCAAAGGGTTTAAGCTTAAAGTGGTTGTTAAACCACTCTGTTGTCTCCACACAATCCTCTCTGTTTAATAATACTGTGTGCCCCAATGCCCATGTTTTATAAAAAAATGCCATTCTATACCTGATTTCAGAGCGCCGCTTGGCGCTCATGTGACTGGCTGCCTCTCTCGATCTGACAGCTACGGTGGGAGGGGCCCAGAATCCCCCGCAGACGTCAGTCAGGAGGAGGAGAGAGACGGCCTGTCGTGAACACCAAGCGGTGCTCTGTAATCAGGTATAGAACGGCTTTTTTTATAAAACACAAACAGTGGGGCACACAGCATTATTAACCACAGAGGATTATATGAAAATTTAAAAGTAATTTCAGCAGCCGGAGGGGCAGGCACTGTCACTAGCTGACAGGCAGGGAGGGAGGGGGGGAGAGGAGGACAGAGTAGAGAGCGGATGACGGAGGCACGTAAACTGATCATGGTGTCAGGGCTCAGCAGTCATAATAAACCGTGGTCAGTTTACAGGGGTGTAGGCAGAACTAGGCAAGATCAACCAGCTATTTCAGATAATACAAGGGGCCAAATGGCACAACACAAGCACTGTGCTGTTATACATGCTTTAGGGGAACAGGATTCATTTTTTTTTTTTTTTTAGGGTAACAAACGCTTTAAAGTGATTATAAACGATGACACTGTAAAACAACCCGTTCAGTTTAAAATAGAAATGAAAGGCAAAACATCTGTGTATATAAAAATAACAATATAAATACCCTTTTTCCCTTTTTTTTTATCAGTGATCATATTCCCTCTGTTCTCAGCTGCATAAAGCTGGATACACACTATGCAATTTTCATAGAGTATAAATTGAGGCTGACCATAGCTGCACTTTTCCTGACCGGCACACTAGAGACAGCTCACACTAGTCCATCTTCACCAGCACTTCTTGTAAGAACTTCTTGCAGCCCCACTCGTGTGTGTTTTCATTCACTTGTCTTCTACCCACTTGCCGCCTGTGCATCAACTCACCACACTCATTGTTGAGGCCGTTGGTGTGTTCATTCACCCTTCCTTATCTCCTTCTTGGCTGGGGCTGGTATTGGTCTTATTCCTGTGCACCATTTCTGGTCCTACTTTCTGTTGACCATATGTGTTTCCTAGGGGCACATCCTGCAATTTACTGCACCTCTCTCCAATCCAGATTCATATTTATTCATACATCTCCATAGATGTACTATTCTAAATACTCATATATATATTCTTTTCAGCTTGGTGTAGATTGGATGTGTCCTCAATTCTGTTCTTTTATTTTATCTTCACCACTGGTCTGTCCTCGGCTGCTCCCCTGGCCCGGTTGGATTGTTCCCGCCTCAGCCTCGGAACTGACATTACGTTTGACAACCCCTGTCTCCCTGTTTAGCAGCTGGGCCATCTCCAACTTCTTTAGCTGACATGTAAGTCCTAGACTTTGCTGTGACTCCCCATTTTTCCCTGGTTCTCACAGAGAGAATTTTTATCTATTTACCAGTCTTATTTATATTTCTAGACATATTTACAATATTTGATACTCCTAACGAGAGGACGGATCCTCGAAACGCATAGAGTATTTTGAATAACATACAGTCACAACGTTACAGCTTACTTCAACAATGTACTCACTGTTACAATTATACCATCATGTAATTTCAGTATGGAATTATTTATTTATCACCACTGTCAGCTCATTATCATGTTACCTTTACCTTTACCACTCTTATTATGCATTGAGATATCATGTAGTTTGTATAATAAATGAATTGATTCTATTTTATTACTTTCATTTTTTACTGTTACAATATTTACATGAATTGCCTCATTTAAAGTCCCATGACCATAGCTCCTTGTATATACTGAAGAAATTGGGGTTTTCGGAGAACATCCAAGCCATGGACAATAAACATCCAACTCATGGATGATGCCTATGTTTGCCACCTTAAACCCAAATACATAATAATTACACAGGTTTTGCGGCTGATTAAGGTGGTAATTAAACTCACTTAGTGCCTTATCTGCATTAAATTATGTAATTCATATATGTTCAGGTTTAAAGGGATTATGTGGCAACCCTAACAATGCCGTTTTTGACTCTCACTTCATGGAGGTATGTCTGGGCCACTACATTATTCTAGTTAGTATTAGGGAAAGGACATTGTTCATTTTGGACTGCTATGCTGTATCTCTCTAGCAAAGTTACATTAACCGTTCTGAGCCTGGTGTGCATGTTGGGTCTGACGTATCAAATGAACCAGGCTCTGTAAATGTACTACGGCGGGGGTCAGCAACCAGTAGATCATGGACAGGTAACTGGTAGATCGCGGTCTGGGCTTGTGACCTGCCATTCCAGAGCATCAAACAGAATGCAATGAAGAGGGACTACTTGTAAAGATGGAACTGTAGTAAGGAGCAAGAGCCGCATAAGCTGATGCCTCCTCTGTAGTGCCGACTCCTGTCCCATGCAAAGTGATATCAACTGCACTCTATCTCTTATCCTTGAAAAGCGATCCAAGAGTGTTTGACAGGTGGTAAGGAAGCAATATGTTGCCTCCTCACCCCCTGATTTAAACCCATATTTAATCAGGTACGAGGAGGCGACACTGTGCCCGGTGATCTTTGACTTCTCCCATGTTGTTCAGGTAGATCTCCACCTCTATAAGGTTGCCTACGCCTACACTACGGGGCATGAAGTAAGACTGCTACAAAGGGGTTAAGATAAGGAGTGTAAGGGTTAAGAGGAGTGTAGTTGTTATGACTAACCAAGTGATGGAACAAGCTACAAGCATCCAGTCGTTAGGCGTGGTACCTAGTAAAGGTGACAGGTTCTCCGGTAGAGAGGGAGTCGATATTCTGGCTTCATCCCTAGCGGTCGGTATCCAATAGAAACCGTATGTTATGGAGACCTATGGCCTAGTCATGAGGTATGGAAAAGAAAGAGTTAAAATGAGAGAATGCATGAAGTCTGCGCTATGTGCTCAGTGGGACCCCATTATGTTACTGGTAGTGAGGTAATGGAGATACGCTGGACTGGATGAGTTACAGTGTGAAGTAACGTGAAAAAGTCGCTTTTCAGAGGAACTCTTTATTATTATTGCACACAGTGAAAGCTCATCTCTAAGTCAAGGAACTGCCTTAATGTCTGATGTTTCACATAACTGTAGTCTCCACCAGGTCCCAGGTATTAATGAGTGCTCTCCACATGAAAGGTACCCCCTTGTGCACAGGCGCAGATGGCCCCACCCACATGTGTGCACCAGACAAATTCTCCCCTTCATTCTGCTATTGTAGTGATAAAAACACCCCATCGTATTGGCAGAGTTGAGGACAGTGATTGTGGTACATTCCACAGTTCAGCAATTAAAATCACCATTAGCAAATCTCTATAGTTCTTGAGGAGAGATCTTCAAGTGTATGTCCAGCCTGAGAGTGGAGAAGAACAAATCGTCCTTTCTTCCTCTGATAAGTGAGCTAGAGAAGACCTGTAATCTGAGTTGAATCTATCCATCTCAGTTAAATCATCTCTGGAAGTCACCATCACCTTTCATAAGCTTAGAGTAGTCACATTAATGACTAAGGTCACCTTTTTCACAAAATAGCTTATGCAGTTAGGAGACCTCAGTAGATGTTAAAAAACTGTGAAGCTTTTTACAATGTTCATTAATTTATTGTCATACCTATAGGCCATTACACGAGCACAAAAACAATGGTTTTCCTTTATAGGCAACAAGGCAGGACTTGGTGATTATTAACGTTTGGCCAGGCTTAGAAGGGGGCCCAAATGGCCTATAGGTATGGTAATAAAATGAATAAACCTTTTACAAAGATGTATAGTTTTTTAATACTGGGGCTTGTTGGCTGCATAGGCTATTTTCTGGAAAAGCTGAACTACGGGATAAGCAAATACTGCCTAAATACAAAGTTGCATTTGTAATAATAGTTAAATCTTGATATCCTTTGTGTACTTCTTTCAGATTGGTGCAGTAATCCAGTGTAAAACTTTGCCTCTGTAGAAGGTTCCTATAATAAAGATCACTCACTGCTGTTCTCTCTTCTTGAATAGTGCTATAAGTAACTTAAGAGGGTGTTTTTAGCACTGCATCCCCATATGTATATGCAAGAAAACTGGGACTATTTAGGCATTGAAGCTTTCAGGAAGGAACAGTCAAACACATTATACACATACACACAAACACATTGCATTTAAAATTTACATATGTAAAACCACACCTCATGAGTAGGTAATGTTCCCACATGGGAAACACAGTCCCCCACCCTCTTCTATTCAACATAATGTTGCAGGGATTGTAAACATGTAGCTACGGTTGTCTGCTTGGTACATAACCAGGTAAGCTGAATGCTGTGCTGATGGGAACACATCTCAACCCGTTTCGAAGGAAAGCTTCTTCAGGAGGCACAGAGGTGATGTAACACTAAAACTGCTACATGCTCTTGTGGAGGTGGTACAGTGCTGTACAAAACCAGGGAAGAACAAGGGAAAACACTCCACACATGGGGAGAAATTGGACACCATGGAGTCTAGGATATTAGACTATCCAGTGTTTACAATCACCAGTAAGATGTTCCAGTGTGCATATATCATTCCAGCAAAGCCCCCAGAGCTCTTACTTTAGACTACTATATGAATGCATCTTTCCACAGAGTTGTGCCGGTTGCCCTCCCTCTCTCTCTCTCTCTCTCTCTCTCTCTCTCTCTCTCTTTTATAACCGCCCCCTCCTGTAGTTTTCAGCAGGCAACTTGTAGAGGGTGGACCTACTGGTCCTTCCCACAGCTCTGCTCAGACTATCTACATCACAGTGATGATGTCACCTCTACATTTACAAGGTCATATATATGTTTACAATGGCATTTGGTGACACAAAGTAGATTTATATTTTTTGCAGCTATTGAGAAATATATAGAATTAAAGTTTTTTTATGCTTGGAGTTCAGCTTTATCATTAGTGCTTACTCTAATAGCAGTTACAGAACATGGCTGCTATATGGACACGGAGAAGCTCTTGTTTTATGTACCATAACAAAGGTTTTCAATACATTTTGCATTGTGTCCATATTATATATAGTGCCTATTTGCAGTTAGGCTCGATTCACACTAATGCGTTTTTTAATGCATTTGATGCAGAAATGCAGGGAATTTCTTTAACATGGGTTGCTATGGAACACGTTCACATCAATGCATTTTTGTGCCTGTGCATTTTTTGAAAGGGACTGGGACTTTTTTTTCCCGCAAAATGTAGCATTTTGCATGCAATGGACTTCAATGGGCATACAAGAAAAAGGCAAGCGCTGCATTTTTTATGATTTTTTGGCATGTCTGTACTGCAATGTTGCCACACTATTTTGCAGGGATTTGCGTTTTTAATTCTGCCTAGCAACAAACCAAAAAAAAAACGCAAATCGCTGTAAAACGGGGTAAAAAATGCAGAAAGCACAGCAAAAAGCACTGCAGAAATACTCAAAAGCAACATGCATAGATGTGAATCAAGCCTTAATGTATATTTATACTATGCATATGCAATGGTCTCCCTATACAACATTCTCTTAATATCATCTGAGCTTTGGTTTATTGCCACAAGATGTGCAGATTAGAGCAGTGCCTTTGCTTTGAGCAGGTCTGGCGTATGTGTTGGTTCGGTCCCAGTGTTTTGACATTCACTGTAGCTTTACCTAGCAATTGAATTGATTCTTGAGTACAGTTCTTTAATGTGAGCTCAGCAGGTGTTGTTTCAATCTCGGTAACCTCTGTTTAGTGTGTGAATGCTTTTCCTATGGCATACAACCTCGTTTTCTTGGAAATGTGCTCCCTTTACTCATGACCCCTGCTGGTGAGCTGTTTGACCCACATTTCAGTGACTCGCACATTTCATCCAATCACTTTATGATATTAATTCTAGTTTGTTTTTGTGAGTCAGCCCGTGTGCGTACCGTACATCAATCGACTGTAATGGTTTAATACTGAGCTTTCTCTGTTTATCACCAAAGTGTAGAATTTAGTCAATCTGTTCTATAATTGTGTCTGTGTTAATGGTTTTCCCAATGTGTTTTTATCTGCAATTTCATAGAATCACAATTACAATTATATTTGGCAGTAGAATTACTGCAGACATCTGTTTGTAAAACAGTAAAACCACCTACAAAACTGCATGTAAGCATAATTACCCCAAACTGTATATGTGACTATATGAGGCGCTTTCATGTAGCTGTTATAATTATAAGTAACAGGATAAAGTACTCGAGGGTATAATAATCTATAAGTGGAATTCAATTTCTTTACTTAGCTAACAGCATAGTTGTCATGTCCTTACTACACATTACCCTGTGGCCAGGGCCGGTGCACAAATTTTTGCCTATACAGGCAAAGGTGCATTTTTGTGCCCCCCTCCCCCAACGTTCTTTAGCACTAATTTGTATGCTTCCACTGTTGTCAGAGTATTGAATTATGCGCTTGAAGCTTGTTGTATGCAGAGGATAGCTTTACTTTCATGGAGGATATCTTAACACATCTTACAGCATGGAGACAGGAAACACAAACAGGAAGAAGTATACAAGAACACAGTGATTTAAGACAAACACTTCCTCTCATTACATTACCATAGAATACACTGCAGTGACACCTACTGGATAGATAGATATAATGCATATATATAATTCATAGTACAAAGTAGCATTGCAGTTGCTCTTCCAACACCCCTTCTTAACAGCATGTGCTTTGTCAGCTTCTTCTGGAAATAATTATGACGTTACTTCAACAAAGGCTTGGTGAGTGCATCAGCGGTCATCTCCTCTGACAGGCAATATTGAATGTCAATAACACCTTGTTCTTGATTATCCCTCAGTAGAGTTGAGCGAACCCGAACTGTAAAGTTCGGGTCCGTACCGAACTTTTGGGTGTCTGGGACCCGGACCCGAACCCGGACTTTTCAAAAAAAGTCACTTTTGGGTGTCCGGGGTTCTGGTATTTTACTACACGTGTTAAAAAGCTGCTAATGGCAGCCAATCAACAAGTGTTTCACTGGTTTTCCCTAGAAGCCATCACAGCCATGCCTACTGGGGGCTGGAGTCACCGTGCTGCATGTCATATGCTCTCAGGATAGTTTAGGGAAAGGATGCTCCTGGCTCTGTGAGGGACAGATTGCAGAACATCTCATCCTGCATTAATGAATGATCTGATTGTGGACTAGGGAGAGATACAAGTACTGGTGCTTTGAGAGACAGATTGCACACCTCATCCTGCTGCACAGAACGATCTGACTGGGGTAGAGTCTGTTGCTTTAAGGGAAAGATTATTCTTTTAAAATCATCAAGTTGTACAGGGAAAGGTTCCAGCTGTTGCTTTAAGGGAAAGATTAGTGTTCTAAAATCATCATCAAAGTGTGTGTGAAAACCCCTATATCACCAAAGGGAAGCCATATTAGTGTTTTAAAATCATCTTCAAATTGTGTGGAAAACCCTTATATCAGCCGCAGGGAAGCCATATTAGTGTTTTAAAATCATCTTCAAATTGTGTGGAAAATCCTTATATTAGCCGCAGAGAAGCCATATTAGTGTTTTAAAATCATCTTCAAATTGTGTGGAAAATCCTTATATCAGCCGCAGAGAAGCCATATTAGTGTTTTAAAATCATCTTCGAATTGTGTGGAAAACCCTTATATCATCCGCAGGGAAGCCATATTTGTGTTTTAAAATCATCTTCAAATTGTGTGGAAAATCCTTATATCAACCGCAGGGAGGCCATATTAGTGTTTTAAAATCATCTTCAAATTGTGTGGAAAATCCTTATATCAGCCGCAGGGAAGCCATATTAGTGTTTTAAAATCATCTTCGAATTGTGTGGAAAATCCTTATATCAGCCGCAGGGAGGCCATATTAGTGTTTTAAAATCATCTTCAAATTGTGTGGAAAATCCTTATATCAGCCGCAGGGAAGCCATATTAGTGTTTTAAAATCATCTTCAAATTGTGTGGAAAATCCTTATATCACCCGCAGAGAAGCCATATTAGTGTTTTAAAATCATCTTCAAATTGTGTGGAAAATCCTAATATCAGCCGCAGAGAAGCCATATTAGTGTTTTAAAATCATCTTCAAATTGTGTGGAAAATCCTTATATCAGCCGCAGGGAAGACATATTAGTGTTTTAAAATCATCTTCAAATTGTGTGGAAAATCCTTATATCAGCCGCAGAGAAGCCATATTAGTGTTTTAAAATCATCTTCAAATTGTGTGGAAAACCCTTATATCAACCGCAGGGAAGCCATATTCGTGTTTTAAAATCATCTTCAAATTGTGTGGAAAATCCTTATATCAGCCGCAGGGAAGCCATATTAGTGTTTTAACCACTTTCCGACCGCCGATCGGCAATTGACGGCGGCAAAGTGGCTCGTTCCCGCAAATCGCCGTCATACGACGGCGGCTGCGGGAACGTGTATAGTGAGCGCGCGCGCGCCGCCGGAGGCGCGCCCGCGCGCTCACTGTGTCCAGGGGGGGCCAGGGAGCGGGTGCGGCGGCTTCGATTGCCGCCGGCCACCCGCGATGCCCCCCGGAGCGAATGAGCGGAGGTCCGTGTATGTAAACACGGACCTCCGCTCTGTGTGAGGGGGAAGGGCTGTGATCACAGCCTTCCTTTACGTGAAGACTGTGATAACTTCCCTTTCCCAGCTAGGCAGTCCCCCATACAGTTAGAACACGCCCAGGGAACATAGTTAACCCTTAGCGCGCCCCCTGCAGGTTAACCCCTTCACTGCCAATGACATTTACACAGTAATCAGTGCATTTTTATAGCACTGATCGCTGTATAAATGCCAATGGTCCCAAAAAAGTGTCAAAATGTTCCGCCATGTCCGCTGAAATATCGCAGTACCGCAAAAAATCGCAGATCGCCGCCATTTTTAGTAAAAAATAAAAAAAAATTAAAAACCCCAAAAATGAATTCTCATCATCCGTAAACGCGACCACTTTTGCGCAAACCAATCAATAAACGCCGATTGCGATTTTTTTTATCGCAAATATGAGGAAGAATATAAATCGGCCAAAAACGGTGAAAAAAATGTTTTTTTATATTTTTTTTTTTGGATTTGTATTTTAGGAAAAAGTAAGAAATTTGGGTTTTTTTGCAAAATTGTCGCTCTTCTTTTGTTTATAGCGGCGATCAGAAATGACGCAGCGGTGATCAAATACCACCAAAAGAAAGCTCTGTTTGTGGGAAAAAAAGGACGCAAATTTCGTTTGTGTACAATGTCGCACGAATGCGCAATTGTCAGTTAAAGCGACGCAGCGCCAAATCGCAAAAAGGGCTCCGGTCCTAAAGCTGGAAATCCTTCCGGGGCTGAAGTGGTTAAAATCATCTTCAAATTGTGTGGAAAATCCTTATATCAGCCGCAGGGAGGCCATATTAGTGTTTTAAAATCATCTTCAAATTGTGTGGAAAATCCTTATATCAGCCGCAGGGAAGCCATATTAGTGTTTTAAAATCATCTTCAAATTGTGTGGAAAATCCTTATATCAGCCGCAGAGAAGCCATATTCGTGTTTTAATATCATCTTCAAATTGTGTGGAAAATCCTTATATCAGCCGCAGGGAAGCCATATTAGTGTTTTAAAATCATCTTCAAATTGTGTGGAAAATCCTTATATCAGCCGCAGAGAGGCCATATTAGTGTTTTAAAATCATCTTCAAATTGTGTGGAAAATCCTTATATCAACCGCAGGGAAGCCATATTAGTGTTTTAAAATCATCTTCAAATTGTGTGGAAAATCCTTATATCTGCCGCAGAGAAGCCATATTAGTGTTTTAAAATCATCTTCAAATTGTGTGTTTTAGAACACTAATATGGCTTCTCTCCGGCTGAGATAGGCTTTTTCCATACAATTTGAAGATGATTTTAAAACACAAATATGGCTTCTCTGCGGCTGTTATAAGGATTTTCCACACAATTTGAAGATGATTTTAAAACACTAATATGGCTTCTCTGCGACTTCAGGGGGTGGGTAGTTTTTCTTTGAGATGCCTGTGGAAGGGGAGCATGTGTGGCTTTTGCTTCAATACAGCATTTGCATTTCATGAGCACTTTGCAAGGCATTATTGTCAAATCTTCCGATAAGCTTCTCTTTATAATGTCCTGTATAGCTTCTGGACTTCTGTGCCTCAGCGGCCTGTGCCATAAGTGAATACATTTGCTGTGTAGGTTGTTAGAGACTATATTGGCTTGCTGGTCTGTGGTGATGAGCTTGCATACGTGATCATCCAGTTTTCCTTTTGCAAGGAATTGCTTATTATTGTGAATTGTACATTCATCACCCTGAAACTTAACAGTGAGACCGTTGTTTGCAAGACTTTTCACTGATAGAAGGCTGACTTTTAGTTCTGGAACATACAGCACTTTCTTTATAAGGATACTGTGGTGACCTCCTTGTGGTGTAATGCAGCTCAGGAAGTACTGGCCATTAACTTCCGCAGTGATGCTTTTACCTTTTGCTAGGAAAACTTTGTCTTTGCACTGTAATCAATGTTTTTGAAAGTCTCATTGCTAGTCATGTAGCTTGTCGCACCTGAGTCTATGCACCAGCCGCGTGGCTTACCACTCTGCGGCACTTTAAAGGTGCCACTTCATGTGTCTGCAGTTTCCTTTGTGGCTGCTTTGACTCTTTCTTTTGTGGATAGCTCTAGCTTTCGCTGCTCGGCTCGACAGGTAGAACAGTCTTTTTTTTAAGTGAATGGTCCTTTTACGGCAAAACAGGCTTTCTTTCTTTGTTGTGCTTTGTGCTTTTTTACATCTTAAGAGCTTTGTCATCATGGTGCATATTTTCTTTGCTTCTGTCATATTCATGGATTAACTTGCCTTGACAAATTCTAGTCTCCGCTCCTGCTTGGGTCTAGTTTCTAAACCGTTAATAAGAGCAGTATATGTCTCTGGAAGGCTTCAGAGGAACAGGGTAACAATATGGTTATCTTTGATGTCCTCTCAGATGGCACACAGATGCTATATATTCACTTCACATGTGAACCACTTGCCCTTTTTCAGTAGCTTGCATACAGTACTCACAGACTCACTGCATAATTCTTTGTAGTGCCTGGGCTATCCTCTTCACTGCCTGGGTGCCTGCTGGGTGCGCTGGGCCCATAACCTGTTGTCAGAGTATTGAATTATGTGCTTGAAGCTTGTTGTATGCAGAGGATAGATTTACTTTCATGGAGGATATAATAATACATCTTACAGCATGGAGACAGGAAACACAAACAGGAAGAAGAAGTATACAAGAACACAATAAGGAAAGACAAATACTTCCTCTCATTACATTACTAAAGAATACACTTAAGTGACACCTGCTGGATAGATAGGTATAATGCATATATATAGTTCATAGTACAAAGTAACATTAATGTTGCTCTTCCAATATCCAGCCCCCCCCCAGCACAAATCCTCTCTCCCCCTCACTGAACAAAACCCCCTCCCATCAGGAATCTTGATTCTCCTTCCTCTGGAAAAGTCCTCCTCCACCCAAATCCCAAATCCCCAGGTCACTCCCCCTCTCTCCTAAACACGACCCCCCCCCGACCTATAACCTTCTCGTTGTAATTACAATGAAACATGATACTTGATATATATACGTAATATGGATAGATAGGTCGTCCACAGTGAATTCACATAAGAAATCATTACATTACTCTCCTTCATAAACAGAAAGGAATAACACAAGAACATATGAAGAAGAAGGACAAACACAAAGGACAGAGGTACGACATTCTACATAATA
>BLSH010121859.1:752623-770128 GCA_018402905.1 Glandirana rugosa | reverse complement strand
ACAAAAAAAATATGCATAACTAAGCAACTAACTAAACTGCTCTACAAGTATATACTGTAAATCAGCCAGTGCTATGTAACATATACCTGTAGTGTAGTTTAGTTAGTTGCTTAGCTATGGAATTTTTTTTTCCTGCGCATCCAAATCCTGGCCTAGGACGACTGGGTGGGTAGTCTTGCCTGCCTGGGACTGGGGCCCTGGCCTGTCTGCATTCAGCACTGTCTGCAGTCTTCATCAATTCATCTTATCCTCATCAGTACAGGCCACACCAGGCCATCCAGGCCCTGCTAGAACTGGATGATTCTGAACTAAGGATAACATGGACAGCTGGCCTGCTGCATCACTAGTGCAGATTTGAAGAAGCTGCAGGTCTGTTCGATGTAGTGCCGAGCAAAGCAAATGCTTACCTGAAAACTATTCAGCGAAGCATTTGCTTTACTTGCTTGGCACTACATCAGACCTGCAGCTTCTGCACTACTAGTGATACAGCAGCCCATGTTTTACTGAATGAGTTCATCACCAGTTCAACTAGCAGGGCCCTGGCCTGTACTGATGATGATTGCAGAATGCAGATATAATGCATATCTGCATTCTGCAATCATCAGTACATGTCAGGGCCCTGCTATTTTAAACATATTTGTACTTGTAGAACTAGACCAGAGAGTAGACCGTGTTTTTGAAGGTTTTCATTTGAAATGTACCTTGGTGTCCTTCACTAAGGTCTGTACTTTGGAAAATGTCCGCCACAGCCTTGGTACGTCCCTATCCCTGATGTGAGGTATCACTGCGAACGTCAGATCGAGGGCAGTAATTCTAGCAGTAGACCTCCTCTGTAAATCTAAATTGGTAACCTGTAAAGGCTTTTAAAAATGTATATAGTTTGTCGCCACTGCGGGGGTGTGCGTAATTTTAAAGCATGTTGTGTTTGGTATCTATGTATTCGGCATAAAATCATCTTTTATATTTCACCAAATATTTGGGCAATATAGTGTGTTTTTGTGCATTACAATTCAAAAAAGTATTTTTTTTTCCCCAAAAGTTGCGTTTGAAAAATCGCTGCGCAAATACTTTGTGGGAAAAAAAATGCACCACCCACCATTTTAATCTGTAGGGCCTCTGCTTTAAAAATATATGATGATTGGGGGTTCAAAGGAATTTTCTAGCAAAAAAAAAACATTTTTCCATGTGAACAAAAAGTGTCAGAAAGGACTTGGTGGTTGAAGTGGTTAGAAGAGTGGGTGATGTGATGTGTGACATAAGCTTCTAATGTTGGGCATTAAATGCCAGGACAGTTCAACCCCCCCCCCCCACTGACCCCATTTTGGAAAGTAGACACCCCAAGCTATTTGCTGAGAGTCATGTTGAGTCCACGGAATATTTTATATTTTGCCACAAGTTTCGGGAAAATGACAATTGTTTTTTTATTTACACAAAGTTGTCACTTAATGGTATATTGCTCGAACATGCCATGGGTATATGTGGAATTACACCCCAAAATACATTCTGCTGCTTCTCCTGAGTATGGGAATACCACATGTGTGAGACTTTTTGGGAGCCTATCCACGTACAGGACCCCGAAAACCAATCGCCGCATTCAGGCTTTCTAAGGGCGTAAAATTGTAATTTCACTTCCTCACTACCTATTACAGTTTCAGAGGCCCTGAAATGTCAAGATAGCACAACCTTCCCCCAATGAACCAGTTTTGGTAAGTAGACAAGCTATTTGCTGAGGGGCATGTTGAGTCCATGGAATATTTTATATGTTGCCACAAGTTTCGCGAAAATGACAACAATTTTTTTTTACACAAAGTTGTCACTATATGATATATTGCTCACATATGGCATGGGTATACAGTATGTGAAATTACATGCCAAAATACATTCTGCTGCTTCTCCTGAGTACGGGGATACCACATGTGTGAAACTTTTTGTGAACCTAGCTGCATACAGGACCCCAAAAACCAATCACCATCTTCAGGCTTTCTGAGGGCGTAAAATTGTGAGTTTACTCCTCACTACTTATCACAGTTTCGGGGGCCCTGAAATGTCAAGGTAGCACAACCCCCCCTCCCCCCCCAAATAACCTCATTTTGGAAAGTATATATCCCAAGCTATTTGCTAAGAGGCATGGTGAGTATTTTGCAGCTCTCATTTGCTTTGGAAAATGAAGAAAGGAAAATGTATTTTTTTTTCTTTTTTCAATTTTCAAAACTTTGTGACAAAACGCGAGATCTGCAAAATACTCAACGTGCCTCTCAGCAAAAAGCTTGAAATCCTGAAGGCAGTACTTGGTTTTTGGGGTCCTGTACATGGCTAGACTGCCAAAAAGTCTCACACATGTGATATCCCCATACTCAGGAGAAGCAGCAGAATGTATTTTGTGGTGAAATTCCACATATACCCATGGTATATTCAATATATCATTTAGAGACAACTTTGTGTAAAAAAAAAAAAAAAAAAAGAAATTAATTTTCCTGAAACTTGTGGAAAAATATAAAATATTCCATGGACTCAACATGGCTCTCAGAAAATAGCTTGGGTGTCTACTTTCCAAAATGGGGTCATTTGGGGGGTTTTTGTGCTATTTGGACATTTCACTGTGATAGATAGTGAGTAGTGAAATCAACAATTTATACCCTTAGAAATCCTGAAGGTGGTGATTGGTTTTCGGGGTCCTGTACGCGGTTAAGCCGCCAAAAAGTCTCACACATGTGGCATCCCCATATTCAGGAGAAGCAGCAGAATGTATTTTGGGGAGTAATTCCACACATACCCATGGCATGTGTGAGCAATATATAATCTCAGTGACAACTTTGTGTCAATTTTTTTTTTTTGTAATTTTTCAATCACTTTTGACAAAAGAATAAAATATTCAATGGACTCAACATGCCTCTCAGCAAATTCCTTGGGGTGTCTACTTTCCAAAAAGGGGTAATTTGTAAGGATTTTGTACTGCCCTGCCATTTTAGCACCTCAAGAAATGAGATAGGCAGTCATAAACTGAAAGCTGTGTAAATTCCACAAAATGTACCCAAGTGTGTAGACAATATAACTTTTGCGCAAACCAATAAATATACACCTATTGATTTTTTTTACCCAAGACATGTTGCTGAATACATTTTGGCATACATGTATGACTAAAATTGAGTTTATTGGATTTTTTTATAACACCCAGAGGTGATAAAATACCACCAAAGAAAGCTCTATTTATGGGAAAAAAAGGATGCAAATTTTGTTTGGGTACAGCATTGCATTTGACTGTACAATTACCAGTTAAAGCAACGCAGTGCTAAATTGTAAAAAGTGCTGTGGTCATTAAGGGGGTAAATCCTTCCAGGGGTGAAGTGGTTAAAAAATATATTTATTAGTGCATTAATGATTACAGAGCTGCATTAATTTGTATATTTTATATCTGCCTGAAGTTCTGCTTTAAGCTTTTTGTCACTTGAGCCTTCTTACTCAGTGCAAGCCTGCTGTGTCCTTCTACCTCTTGTCCTAACAATAGAACCTGTTCTGTATACCCAGAAGAAAAGTTCAGAACAAAAGAATAATTAATGTTTAAGGCTGGGTTCACACCGCAGCACAGAGTGGCAGACAGCAGGGGTCTGGTGCGTCCCCGTTCACCATTTCAGGTCCGATTTCAGCCTGCATTTTTGGCTGAATTCAGACCTGAAATGGACAAATAGACACACAAGACTCCTATGCAATTCGCACCAGAGCCGCTCCAGAGATGTGTGAACTGGCTCCATAGAGAGCTGGTCACAATCTCCTGACATGCCAATTGGATGCGGAGAAATCCACATCCAATTCGCAATAGTGTGACCCCAGCCTAATAGATACCGATGGTTAAAAATGTTAAATTATTATTAAAGCAATACTATTTAAAGTGTATGTTTTTTCGTTTTGGGTTTTTATTGCAATTCCCCTCAATTATTGTCTGGACGATAATGGTTTTCCCAAAGAGAAAGTGAGGGAAAATCTCAGCCAACAAGGGGAAATTTCTTTATGGAAGCCCAAATAGCAGTAAAAACCGCAATAATGATTCTAACCTCTCCCTGCTCTGTGCAAAAAAAAAAAGGTTTGGCTTGACATAGACATTAATAAAGTTTTGGCAGTAGAGTTGATCGAACCCCTGGAAGTTCGGGTTCTGCAGGTTCGGCCGAACTTTCGGACAAAGTCCGGGTTCGGGACCGGACTTGACCCGAACTTTGTCCAGGACCCCGAACCCCATTGAAATTTCAATGGGGACCCGAACTTTTAGGCACAAAAATGGCTGTAACAAAGTTCTGGCAAGTCCTAGAGGTCTGCAAAAAGGAAGGAAAATGGTGGTAAGAGTCGGACAAGTGCCCTACAAAGAAATGGGGATAGGGAAATAACTTAAAATAATTTTTAAGCTAAAATCACATAAAAAAATCAAAAATGGAGGTGGATCTGGAGTTGGAGGTTGAGGAGGCGGTGAAAGTGGCGGTGGAGGAGGAGGAGGTAGCTAACACTGTTTTTTTTATTTTTGTGCAAGAAATGATGATTTAAAATCATCTCCAAGTTCTATAGGGAAAGTTTCTTCCAGCCGCATAGAGAGCCATATTATTGTTCTAAAATCATCTCCAAGTTCTATAGGGAAAGTTTCATCCATCCGCATAGAGAGCCATATTATTGTTTTAAAATCATCTCCAAGTTCTATAGGGAGAGTTTCATCCAGCCGCATAGAGAGCCATATTATTGTTCTAAAATCATCTCCAAGTTCTATAGGGAAAGTTTCATCCAGCCGCATAGAGAGCCATATTATTGTTCTAAAATCATCTCCAAGTTCTATAAGGAAAGTTTCATCCAGCCGCAAAGAGAGCCATATTAATAGACTGACAATTTTGAAGAAAAAAAAAACGATATTTTTTACTTTCTGCTATGAAACAAATCCAATAAAAAATGTAAAAAATCTAATTTCTTCATCAATTTAGGCCAATATGTATTCTGCTACATATTTTTGGTAAAAAAAATTCCAATAAGCGTATACTGATTGGTTTGTGCAAAAGTTATAGTGTCTAAACACTATGGGACATTTTTTTTACTCATTTTTTTTTACTAGTAATGGCGGTGATCAGCGACTTATAGCAGGATTGTGATGTTGCGGCGGACATATCGGACACTAACTGA
Source organism: Glandirana rugosa (assembly GCA_018402905.1). Taxonomy (NCBI): domain Eukaryota; kingdom Metazoa; phylum Chordata; class Amphibia; order Anura; family Ranidae; genus Glandirana; species Glandirana rugosa. The sequence continues at coordinate 764,977 of BLSH010121859.1, read as the reverse complement.
CACTTTTTTGGGACCAGTAACATTAATACAGTGATCAGTGCTAAAAAATATGCACTGTACTAATGACACTGGCTGAGAAGGGGTTAAGATCAGGGGCAATCAAAGGGTTAAATGTATTCCTGGCCTGTGCTTTTACTATAGGAAGACATTGATCCACAGGATCAATACCTTCCCTACTAACAGAACGGCAATCTGTATATCTGATCGCCGTTCTGCCTGTGTACTTTACAATCGGTGGGTGCCGGCAGACATCGAGTCTGCGGTACCCACTGTTTGTGTGTGATCTCAGTGAGAGCGGGTCGCCAGCGGCACGCGTGTGCACCCCATACCTGGAAGTGTCAGATTGCGTACTAGGTATGTGATCTCACACAGAGCAGCCGCCCTGCCACAGTATATCTGCGGTGGGTGGACAAGAAGTGGTTAAATAAGGGCAGATGATTCATGTAGCATTTACTTTCTGGAATGCATCTGACCTTTAGCTCAGGCAGGCAGGAGGGTGTGCTTTAGCTGAGAAAGTCCCTCCTCTCCTCTTCTAGATGTAAGAAAAAAAGAATGCCCCTGAAGATTCCTGGGATATATGTGTGTGACATAATTTTGGTCTAGGCCAGAAACCAGGAATCAACTGAAAAAATGTAAAAAGAGCGGGGCTCCATGGGACAATACAAAGTGCTCTCCCTGTTCTCCCCCCCCCCCCCTCTTTAGGTTGCTCTGGTTGATGGCAGATTGCAGAACAGTGTAGCAACAAGGCTGTGATTGGACAATTTGCGCGGGCTGGAGCCGGGCAGAGTGTATAAAGCTGGCGGCTTTCCCGCTCTGTTTGCCACCTAAAGAACCCCCCACTGGAGACGGAGCTCCGTGCTGCTCCCTAATTTAAATATAACTCCCCTGTCATGGCGTTTGTTAGTGGGGTTTGCCATCCAGCTCAGTTCTGGATGGACTAGGTGATAGGATTAACCACTTCAATACAGGACGTTTATACCCCCTTCCTGCCCAGACCAATTTTCAGCTTTCAGCGCTCTCACACTTTGAATGACAATTACTCTCTCATGCTACACTGTACCCAAACAAATTTTTTATCATTTTTTTCACACAAATAGAGCTTTCTTTTGGTGGTATTTAAGAACCTCTGGATTTTTTATTTTTTGCAACATAAGAGAAAAAATGCGAAAATTTTGAAAAAAAACACTTTTTTTTAGTTTCTGTGATAAAATTTTGCAAATAAGTAATTTTTGTTCATAAATTTAGGCCAAAATCTATACTGCTACCTATCTTTAACCCAAATAAGTGTATATTATTTGGTCTGTGTGAAAGTTATAGAGTCTACAAGCTATGGTGCCAATCATTGAAAATTGATCACACCTGATGCACTGATGGTCTATCTCATTTCTTGAGGCCCTGAAATGTCAAGAAAGTACAAATACCCCCCAAATGACCCCATTTTGAAAAGTAGACATTCCAAGGCATTTAGTAAGAGGCATGGCGAGTTTTTTGAAGTTGTACTTTTTTCCCACAATTCTTTTGAAAATTAAGAAATTATTTTTTTATTTTGCACAAAATTGTCATAACAACAAGTTATTTCTCATACACAGCATGTGCATACTTCCAATTACACCCCAAAATACATTCTGCTACTCGCCCCGAGTATGGCAATACTACATGTGTGAGACTTTTTCACAACCTGGCCACATAGAGAGGTCCAACATGCAGGGAGCACCGTCAGGCATTCTAGGAGCAAAAATTTCACATCTAATTTCCTAAAGACCCATTACATTTTGAAGGCCCTGGAGCACCAGGACAATGGAATTACCCACAAAATGACCCCATTTTGGAAAGCAAACACCCCAACATATATTCTATGAGGCATTATGAGTCTTTTGAATGGTTAATTTTTTTTCACAAGTCTTCGAGAAACGTGGAAAGAAAATGAAAATGCTTTTAATTTTACACAAAGTGGTCAATTTATAAGATATTTCTAACACATAGCATGCACATAGCAAAAATTACCTCCCAAAATATATTCTGCTACTCGTCCCAAGTATAGCGATACCACATGTGTGAGACTTTTTCACACCGTGGCCACATACAGAGGCGGAACATGCAGGGAGCACCTTCAGGCGTTCTAGGAGCATAAATTACACATAAAATTTCATTCATACCCATCACATTTTTAATGCCCCCAGAGCACCAGGACAGTGGAATTACCCACAAAATGACCCCATTTTGAAAAGCAAACACCCGAGGTATATTCTATGAGGCATGGGCTGCAGATAGGTACTCGGGTACTCTAATGGGCTGCAGATAGGTACTCAGGTATTCTGATGGGCTGCAGATAGGTACTCGGTTACTTTGATGGGCTGGAGACAGGTACTTGGGTAATCTGATGGATTGGTAAAAGGTACTTGGGTACTCTGATGGGCTGCAGATAGGTACTCGGTTACTGAGATGGGTTGGTGACAGGTACTCGGGTAATCTGAAGGGCAGGTGACAGGTACTCGGGTACTCTGATGGGTTGGTGACAGGTACTCGGGTACTCAGGTGGGCAGGTGACAGGTACTCGGGTACTCAGGTGGGCAGGTGACAGGTACCCGGGTACTCAGATGGGCAGGTGATAGGTACTCGGGTACGCTGATGGTCTGGTAACAGGTACTCGGGTACTCTAATGGGCAGGTGACAGGTACTCGGATACTTTGCTGGGCTAGTGACAGGTACTCAGGTTCTCTTATGTGCAGGTGACAGGTACTCTGGTACGCTGATGGGCTGGTGACAGGTACTCTGGTGGGCAGGTGACAGGTACTTGGGTACGCTGATGGGCAGGTGACAGGTACTCGGGTACGCTGATGGGCAGGTGACACGTACTCAGGTACGCTGATGGGCTGGTGACAGGTAGTCTGGTGGGCAGGTGACAGGTACTCTGGTGGGCAGGTGACAGGTACTCGGGTACTCTGATGGGATGGTGACAGGTATTCGGGTACTCTGATGGTCTGGTGACAGGTACTCGGGTACTCTGATGGTCTGGTGACAGGTACTCGGGTACTCTGATGGTCTGGTGAGAGGTACTCGGGTACTTTGATGGTCTGCTGACAGGTACTCGGGTACTCTGATGATATGGTGACAGGTACTTGGGTACTCTGATGGGATGGTGACAGGTACTCGGGTACTCTGATGGTCTGGTGACAGGTACTCGGGTACTCTGATGGTCTGGTGACAGGTACTCGGGTACTATGATGGGTTGGTGACAGGTACTCGGGTACTCTGATGGGATGGTGACACTTACTCGGGTACTTTGATGGGCAGGTGACAGGTACTCGGGTACTTTGATGGACAGGTGACAGGTACTCGGGTACTTTGATGGGCAGGTGACAGGTACTCTGATGGACAGGTGACAGGTACTTTGATGGGGTGGTGACAGGTCCTCTTTATTGGGGGGTGATCAGTGTGCTTGGTGTACAGTAGGCGGTAACAAGCTGTTACCGCAATCTCCCTGTCACACACGATCGTTTGTCACGCACGACACGTTTGTTTACATCACATGACCGGCTGTGATTGACACAGCTGGTTAAGTGGTAAATAGTCAATTCTATTGGCTCTTTACACTGATCGAAGCTGGGACAAGCCTCAGCCCCGATCGCCCCGCTGCGCGCCCCCGGGTGCACGCACGAGCGGTGTGCACGTGGAGATCGGTAGTGACCGGCTGTGATTGGACACAGCCGGTCACGTGGTAAAGAGCCAATTTTATTGGCTCTTTACCCCGATTGGGGGGGGGGCACGCCCCCCCCTCCGGCACACGATCGATCGATCAGTAGCGGCGAGAAGCGGCCAATGTCATATTAGATCGGCCCTGATCGACAAGCGATTCCTGCCGACGTCATTTCACAATGACTCGGTAAGGAACAGGTTAATAAATAAATGATTTATGGTAATGTAACTTTAAGATTAAATATATTACTGGATTACTATTGTTCAATTTTGGGTTGCCCTTAATAAACGCTGTGGCCTTTATAGCCCATTAAAAGAAGTTGGTGTTTTGTCTATTTATTTATCTTTATTCTTTACTTTGTGCTGTCCATTGCCAGCAGCATGAAGTTTAAAATAGTCAATGTTTATTGAGAGAGTTTAGTTTTGCTTTAACTTTAACATGCTTCCAATTAACCACTAGCAGATAACAGTCTCAAAGAGAAAAAAATAAATAAAAAAGAATCCACAGATCATTAAGAAATGGCTGTGTTATGGTACATTGGGAAAACCTGATCTCTTCTAGAGGATGATTTGCGCTGTGCTATATACTGCAAATCATGAATCCATCTCAACAAGGCCCTCTTACTTTTTCAGTACTGTGAGTTTTCTTACCACCCAATCATCTTTGCCATTACACACCCTCTCTTTAAGAACGCTAAGTTCAGATTTTCAGATGTTTTCAGAAATTTGCTACATACAGTAATAATTGTTCATTAACACTGCTGGATTTTGCACTTTACTGGAAAGTTTATTATAAGAATAAACTAAGACATGGAGGCCCATTTGTAACAATTTAAAAACATTGGTTTACTTGTTTTGCCCCTTTTCTATTTCAACCTTTAAATCCATTGATAAAAGCTTGCTCATGGGTAAAGTTCACCATTTCCATCTGTTCCTGCTTTACATTGACATTCTATATTTATTAATGTTTTACTGCATTCTACTGAAAATTTGGAAACTGCAAAAGAAAAAAAAAAAAAAAAACATGCACGGGATTTGCACAGCAGCACACAATACAGAGAAATACATGTTTCAGGCTTGCTACTTTTGTTCTACTTTGCTGGATTCATTGGCACCAGAAATTCAGCAATTCTATTTTCCAAATACTCCGTGCTTCTGATATATTTTAAGTGTCCTCAAAATGTAAAGTGATTGTAAAGCCTTAGGCTGGGTTCACACCTTACATCGCATCCAATTCACAGGACACTTGAAAACATATTGTTTTCAATGTGTCCAGTTCATAAATGTGTGGTGCATTTGCAAATTCCAACCCCATTTTGTTCAATGGTAACACATCTAATTTGCAGATGTGTTCTGCATTGAACGAGAATTCTTTCCCCCTCCTCACTGCACCCCCTTCCCTCCCCAGGCAGATGATGCGCTGTGAGAACGGACAGGAGCGGCTCCTGTCCTTCTCACTGGCAATGGAGCTGGAATTTGCACCTCAATGGTGTGAATCCAGCCTCAAGGTTTTTTATCTTCATGCATTTTATGCATGAAGGTAAAATAAAAAACTTCTGTGGGCAGCAGCCCCCCTAATACTTACCTGAGCCTGTTCTTCCTCCAGAGCTGTGCACGGGAGCCTCAGCTCTCCTGGGACTCTCTCTCCTCATTGGCTGATACAGCAGTGGGAGCCATTGGCTACTGCTACTGTCAATCACAGCCAGTGAGGAGAGAGCGTAAGCAGGGCCAAGCAGCGCTCTGTGTGTGAACGGACACACAGAGCAGCGGCTTGGGAGCTTGCTATGGGGGCACTCGGCAGGAGGGAGGGTTCAGGAGCGCCAAAGGGGGGCCTGAGAAGAGGAGGATCGGGGGTGCTCTGTGCAAAACATATTACATTTTTGTTATTTAAAAAACAAAAATAAACTACCTTTAATGTCACTTTAAACAACTGCTGCAGGTAGGATGTGTGGGTACATAGAGGTGTACATACCTGCAATAGTTTCAAAAATCCTCCTGTCATGTCCATATTACTGACCATTGTGACAGGAAAAGCTTCAGCATTTCCTATACTGAAACTTGCCTGAACCTTCTTGTCTCCTGCACATTTCTATTGGCAGGTGAGATGGTGCAATGTCTTAGTCAGTGGCGGCCCATCCATAGAGGGCACATGTGCGCTGCCCACCCATCCATGCATCCGGCCTTCTAATCTACATATCAGGGCACCGGACTATGGATTCCAATGGGGGGGGAGTGTTTTTTTGAAGCATGTGATTAGAACAGAGGCTCTAATAGGCTTAAAAAGGTGGGCTCGGGGCGCAGAGCACTGCGTTCAGATCCCACCCAGTTGTGTGACGATAGCAAATAAATTTTTCTGTTTCCAGATTGGTAAAAGCGTCAGCCGAACCTAATGGATGCCCATCGCTTTGGCGGAAGAGGAGACAAACGGTGCAGGAAGTCGCTGGAGGAGCCGCCGCTGCCCGCACTCCAGGAGAGGAGGAGAGAACACCACAGCTCGCCACATGACTGGGTAAGTGCCGGACTGCCCGCGCGTGGGGGGGTTGGTGCTGTCAGTGCTGTGCAGCCGGCCGCCCCTGCTTATTAGACTTCTGTGCATGACCGATCCTGGCCAAATTATGCAATGGAATCCCCTGGATGGAAGGGTACCGTGTCACTATGTGTTGCTCATTCGATGGCTGGAATTAGATGTATGACATTTAGGAGGGTGGAACAGCTGCTGCCTGTCCTTTGATGCTCATTAAGTGGCATATTTTGGTTTTGGTTATTCGTTCAAGGTTCCTGTCCAGATTGTGGTTAGAGTATTTTGAACAATGAGCTGATTTGGTGCTAGCTGCCAAGAAAAAGGGTGCCTGCAGTGTTTTTTCTGTTGTGAAAGCCCCACCTTTTACTATCGCTGTCCCCATGGTGGCAGGGACAGGGGAGGAGCCTTTATTTAACCACTTGCCTACTGGGCACTTAAACCCCCCTCCTACCCAGACCAATTTTCAGCTTTCAGCGCTGTCACTCTTTGAATGACAATTGTGGGGTCATGCTACACTGTACCCAAATTACATTTTTATCATTTTTTCACACAAATAGAGATTTATTTTGGTGGTATTTAATCACTACTGTTTTTTTTTATTTTTTTGCTAAAAAAAAGACTGAAAATGTTGAAAAAAAAATGTTTCATAGTTTGTTATACAATTTTGAAAACAGGTAATTTACTCCTTCATTGATGTACACTGATAAGGCTGCACTGCTGGGCACTGATGGACACTGATAGGCTGCACTGATGGGCACTGATAGGCTGCAATGATAGGCTGCACTTATAGGCACCGATAAGGTGGCACTGATGGGTTGCACTGATAAGCACTGATGAGGCGGCACTGATGGGCACTGAGAGGTGGCATTGATGTTTGGCACTGATGGTTGGCACTGAGGGGCTGCACTGGTGGGCACTGAGAACTGGCACTGAAGGGCACATTATAAGCACTGTTGATGCGGCACTGATGGGCACTAAGAGGTGGCACTGATGGGCGGCACTGAAGGGCACTGGTAGCTGGCACTTAAGGGCACTGATAGGTGGTACTGATAAGCAGCACTGATGGGTGGCACTGATGGGCACTGGCAGGCAGCACTGATCGGTGGCACTGATAATGAGGCACTAATTGGCATTGATAGGTGGCACTGGCAAAGGTAGGTGGCACTGTGGGTATTTGTAGGGAACACTGTGGTCACTAGTAGGTGGCACTGGCAGGTACTGAAAGGTGGCACTGGCAGATGGCACTGGTGGGCACAGGTAAGTTAGCTGTGACTATGTGAGGGGAAAAAATACTGGTTACCGATCTTCTGTTTACATCACGTGATCAGCTGTCATTGGCTGATAGCTGATCACGTGATAAGGGGCCGGGATCTCATAGACTCGGTGATCACAGAGCGTGTCTTGCACAACCCACAGGAGCATCAACACAGATGGCGGTGGGTGCTGTCAGTGCGTGGTTGTTTTTTTGCCCCCAAAAAGAAAAACCCACCAGCCACCAATGGTCATAGTGATAGGCATACCTCCTAACATTTTAAGATGGGAACGAGGGACACCTATTAGCAAAATAATGTAAGCAAAGGACACCCCCCGCCATGCCCCCTTAAAGCAGTATTATACAAAAAAAAAAGATTAGTTAAATCCACGAGTGCTTTTTTTACTTTTATTATTCCTTTATATTGGCTTATGGAATTTACAAATGCAGAAATTTAGAAATTGGATGAAAGATTTAGCACTGAGAAACACTTTTTGAAAGATAAATTGTGCATTTTATGTACAACTATATAGATCAGACCAAGATGAGGGACAAATGAGGAGGAAAAGGGGGCAGAGGGACAGCCCCTCGAAATCGGGGACAGTTGGGAGTTATGGTGATAGGCAATAAAACTGTAAAGAGTGGGGCTTAGAAGCAAGCACTGCCTGTCAGAACTGGCCAGGATTTGGCAGTTATGGGTGGGTTTGGGAGGTGCTGTATGTACGTGCCTTTGGGCAGTATTTTTTTTTCAATAAGAGGCTCTTTTTAAAATTGGAATGAAAGTTCTTCTACATGGATGATGGGAGGAGCTTCTTATTTGTTAATATATGATAATCCATGTATATGGCATACACAGGGCCGCTGATAAGGCAGTACAGCCGGCCCTCCTGTAGGGGGCCCCAGTCCAGAGGGGGGCCCGGCCACCTGCAGGAGAGGAGAGCTGACTGTACTGCCTTGTGATTCCTGTGAGTCCCCTACAGTGCTGCTGGATTTCTCCCTGGGATGCTGTGCAGGGGATCAGTGCTGCATACTTGCCCACAGTTCATTTATTAGAAAGTTGTCCCATGCTTTGTTCTCGGGCTGTGTTCCGATTTTGGAGCAGCAGGGACAGCTGAAGAGTCTCTCTCTGCCTTTGCCATTTACATTGCTGGGTCCTGAAACTCCCCCTCCCCTCCCCCTGTGATCGGCACGGCAGTGTTATCTCTTGCAATGAGGAAGGAAAGATCGAGGTAAGAAGTTCTCTGTCTGTTCTTCCCTGGGTCCTGAACTCTGCCAACCCCCACACCGAGCTCTGTGTGCACTGTAACTTGCAGTGCTGGCTGCAATGCTAGTTATTGTAGTGCTTCTGCTGGAAGGGGGTAAGTAGAATGAAGCAGCAGAAAGTTCAGCATTCAGAAAGGGGGAGAATGTGCCAGGAGCCAGCCTAGAACTGCAGCTAGGCACTGGCTACCACTGCAGTGTTGGAGCTTGGGGTCAGTGAATATACCCCTTCCTCCCCCTGACAGATTTCTGCACCAACCATTTCTATCTGCTACCCCTGAGGCCCCCATTCACACTTAGCATAGCGGGGGACACATGTTCCTGCTCATTTTTTTTCACACATAGGGTAGCCCATTCACCTGAATGGACTGCCCTACGTTTGACAAACGCACCATAGAATGCTCTTTTCAGGCATGCAGCTTCGCAAGTTTGTCACATGACAAAACGCAAGTCAGCTAAGTGATTTTGGGGTACCATTAACAATTAATGGCACCACAAGCACTATGCAAGTTTGCAGTGCATTTATAAAATATACTGCAAAGCATGCATTTCCTGTGCACTTTGTCACATGTTAAAGTGGTTGTCATGTCATGACAACCACTTTACACTACAGCCTATATTCAAGATTACCTTTAGGTCCTGGGAATATCTCCTAAACTTGCACCGTTTAGGAGATATTCCCTGTATCTGCATGTGCCAACCTCATCCGACTGGGCCGTTTCTTCACGAAGTGTGCCATAAATGACGGCTCCCATGCGCATGCGTGTGAGTGACGTCAGCGAGGCTCCTGCAAATCACAGCGCTGGAGTCCAGGCTGTGATTAGTCGGAGCCCAGGATCCCGGAAGACGACAGACACAGCATGTTGCCAGTCACCGCGGTGCTCGGGGACCGCTGCTACAGCGTCGAACTAAGGTAAGCATTTCATAATGAGCTAGTATGCGATGCATACTAGCTCATTATGCATTTCTCTTGCAGGTGTTTTTTTTAACTGACTTGACAACCACTTTAAAGAAATGCAAAGTGTGAATGCAGCCTAAGGACTCTTTCACATGGGCAGCTGAACCATGGATTTACCACCATCCCTGGCTGCACACCCAAATCCTAACAATAGTCAGAGCTGTATACATGCTGTGGCTGCAATTGTTAACTACACAGCTGCCACATTTTTAACACAGGCTGCAGAGATTGACAGGCAGCACCCCCTATCAAACTCCCTAATGAGTTCAATGGGGCTGCTCTGCAACTGCAAGCCAAACACTTGGCTCACAGTTGCAATACGGTCTCACAAAGTAAAATTGCCATTCAGCAATTAAAAAAAAGTATAACAAAAAACAGGTGTCACGGGGTGGCTGTAGCAAGAGTATAATTTCTGCCATGGCTGCAAAACAACATTGCAACCATAGCATTTTAGCAAAAATGGAATTTCATATTTTTTTGGGGGGGGGGGCCCTGTCAGGTAGGCTGTACGGGGCCCCGTGGTTTCTAACAGCAGCCCTGGGCATACATATAGCTTATAAACAAGATTATCTTATATCCTCATTTTAAGCAGTTATCATTGTGAATGAGGACCTCACTATACAGAGGGGCCTTGAGGAGGCAGTGCCTTTTCCATATATATTTGCAAATGTTGTGCAACTAAAACATTTTTATTCCAAATTGTATTTTTTTTTGCTGGCTAGGTGTTTTTAGCCCTGATGAAGGGGGAGTGCTGAGCCCCCAAAATGTATCAGCTGTTTTGGAATGAAATCTTTCAAAAGGATATTAAAAGGCTGGTGTGGCTCTCCTCTCCTTTCAAAACTTTGTAAACTCCTCTAAGAGTCCAACAGGACTCCACAATTGCTGTTGAGCAGCCTCTAGGACCACAAACCCATCCCACCTATCACATAACATATCACCATAAGGTTCAGCACTCCTACACCACCAAGGATCATTGTGCGAAGGTCAAAGACTTTGACACTGGGCTTGACAAATTGCATGATGTGATAAAAAAAGAAAGTTAGATGGGTAAAATCTACATTTTTATACATTGATAATATGCCCCCAAGATGACAGCCACAAAAACATGCAGATGTAAATGTTTTAAATATGTATACAATTTTACACCAGCAACATATTTAAAAACAAAAGAAAAATAAAAGAATAAGTCAGTGTGTTGAAGATAGATTATTTTTTTCACATTGAAACAAGTGTTATTTTAATTATACAGTAAATGAGAAGTTATAACATCCACAGTTACAGTACGGATCTGAGAAAATGGTTCAACTGAAAAAATGAGGTTATTTCAAAGTTCTAAAGAAAAATCTAATTTCAGTTTTCTATGCAATTATCTTCAAAGTCGTGAACAAAACTATCTTAAGATCTACAAAGTGGTAATGTCAATTTATTTGCATGAAATAAAGCAATAAAAGTGAATATAGTTTAATGGTGTAATATGCGGTTTAATTGTGGATTTGAAGAAAGGCAATGAAAAGATAATTATGAAGATTTATATTTATGACTTCAAATTTTGTTTTTATCATAAGATATGCCTGCAGTTAAAATATTTGCAAAGGCACTGATTAGTGTTACAAAAAACGCCAATAAGCACAAGTTCCATTTTGATATTTTGTGGGTCATTTCCTCAGTTATGGTGCAGAGTTGGATATGCTTACGTGTGAGTTGGGATCCAAATTGTGCCCTGTGATCTGCTCTTAAAAATGTATTTTAGGTGCCCTCAATTTACACTTTGGGTCTCAGAGCAATAACATATCAACGGATAATGTACTTTGAATTCACAATTGTAGACTCACTTCGCCAACAATTGTAACATTGGCTGGAAAGGGGGTCTTATATATAGAAATCTAGAAAGTATGGAGTATTTTTGGATTAATTAGGACTCTACAAGAACAGTGTGAAAGACAGTAGAAAATGTTATGCTCATGTTTCTTTTCATGTAGGAGGGTTCAAAACAAGAACATTCACCCTTCCACCATGACAAGTGTTCTTTTATTATTCTGTTGTAGTATAGTGAGTTTTTTCTTTATATGATTGTTTTGGAGATAAGGAAAATTAATTTTATACAGACTGAGGAGAGTTTGTATGTTTAATATATGATGGCGGCAGTCAATATTGGTAATTTAAGCAAAAATATCCTTTTTTTTTTAATCACCATATTTTACATTCACTACCAGAATCAGACTTGCACCATGTCTAAATACAAGAACAGAAATGTAATATCAGTCCCTAGATGTGGAGGCTGCATCAGTTTTTCTGGCTTTTTTCCTTTATTTTAACCTGGTGATCCTGCCTGTCACACATTCTGTTTTCATGTAACTCATACTGGTAGTGTGATCCTATCCTTTACACACTGTCCGTCCTAGTGGTCCAATTTTATTTCCTTTTTTCGGTCTTTTTGACTACGTCGGAGGTGTAGATCCCTGACTATAATGTAAAGACAAGAACATAAATCTGTACCACGTTCAGACTAAGACCATCACTTACATTTTATACCACTAATTTTTTTTTTCCTATAAAAACGAATTTAATGGTTATAACTGACGGCGGTAGTATATAATTTGTATGTTTGAGAGGAGTCAGACATATTTTAATTAAAAGGAATAGAGGTTTTGTTAGTATATTTCTTTT
>BLSH010121859.1:704212-715694 GCA_018402905.1 Glandirana rugosa | reverse complement strand
CTTGATGTGTAACTATCTGCACATTGAGGATTTAAGAGCTGGTGAAGCAGGGGTCAATCTGTGAGGTGAGCAGACTTAAGTGGAGTATAGGTGTACAAAAAATATATATCAGCGCCAGCCCTTGCATTAATTTAAAAGTCCATCAAAGTTCATAAATAAGGTGCAAATAGTACTCTTGAATAAAGTGCTCCACATAAGTGTTCAAAAAGTGCTTCAAAGGTGCTCAAATTGCATATCCAAGTGACATGGTGAATGGTGATACGTGACCCCCTATATAGACCGCACTCACCAGATGCTGTTGATCCACTGCTTTTCAGTCAGTGGATCACAAAAGGCTGTAGGGGGTGTAAATCCAATCTGGACCAAATATTGGAAATCCGGAGCCTCAGGTACTCATAAAAAATAATAGAAGAGATCCATAGTGCAAACTGCTAGTATATAGATTTATTGCGCACATTTTAAAATCTACTTACAAAATCCATCAGGTTAGAAAGCATCGAAACAAACAGTAAACGTGTGGAAGGTAGTATGGCGTGCGTTCCACCTCTCAAACCACGCTGGCGGATGTGACGTCAAGGCCGCGACAGAACCGGAAGTGACGTCAAAGCATTTCGCTCGTCATAGGAGCCTCATCACGGACGTCCGTGATGAGGCTCCTATGACGAGCGAAACGCGTTTCCCTTACGAGAAAAATGTGCTTGTTCCTTCAGATAGTTACATTCAGAAGGTCAGAATTGGCTGTCGAAAGTTGTGTACACACTATCAGAAAATCGTATGATCCTTCCTCGGACGAAAATGTCCGCCCGATTTTCTGATAGTGTGTACGACCCTTAATTGTCCTGGAGGCCATTGTCACAGAAACCAAAAAAAAAGTTTAGTTGTCACCAGAACAGATGGTGGTGTAACTCTTCCAATGGTGACACTAAGAGGGCACTCCCTTTCATTATGGAGAGATTTTCTTTTACTTCTTGCTCTGACAGGAAGTGAAGACAAGTCTCCAGAACAGGACCCAGACATTAAAAAGTAAACTGACAGAGGTTTATAAGATTTCTCTACTATATTTAAAGTAAAAAATAGTTTGGGCTATACACTTTAATTGCTTTATAGGTGCTTTTGATCTCCTCTTGACCTGCGCCTAACACCCTTGTAAGGTATTTGAAGTTGCATTTGAAAAGCAGTTACATCGCCAGAAAATACCCATTCACCTAAGCCTTTGCAGAAATGATAGATAAAATCAAGATTTTTTTTTTGTTACCCTGACCCTATGAATAGTATTACATTTTCAGTTTTAAACTAATCCACTCATTCAACATACTGACCTATTCAGTAAGCTAACAAGCCATGTGTTTTTCCTCTTTATGACAGACTTTATTTTCTATGTTATTATCCTAAATGTATCAAAATATAAGGTTAGTATTGCGTTTCATGATGCTTTATGTTAGGCATTTCCCTGGGTCCCTCCACTGAGCTTTGTGCTTTACGCATGCTCAGTTTCATATTCTTCTATAACGCACCTGCATGCTACTGTTGCTCTGTGTTTTACACCAGACTTCACATTTTACGTTATACTAGTCAATGAACCAAAATAGTACAAGCAGTTTACCTTCATTGCTCTAAAGCTCCTAGGATTTTTGCAGGTGCAAATTCCAAGGTATTTCTTTTCACTTTTATTTTTTTGTTTCTAGTTTACTAGCAAATTTGTTCATCCCAAGCGTACAAGATAGATTGTGAGTAATGATAGCGACATACAGGAAATATTATATTCTGCTGCCATCTACTGTCTACCACAAACTCAAGCAGTATCTGACTACAGAAAGCTCATTAGTAGCTGTAATCGTTTTTATCATGTATTCTAGCCACAAACATACAGTAGCTGTGCTTTGTGGATTCTCAGTGCAGCAATAATGGTTTTTGCATATAATACCCTATAAAACAAACAATAAACTAAACAAATCCATATCAGGTACACCACATATAAAGCAAAAGTAAACCTAGCACAGACCTGGCCAATTGAGACAGAGCAAGTTATGAAAAAATACATAAGTAGAGGTTTACAGGAATGCTTGATCAAATAATATATTACATTCTCACACTTACCAGCTCCTCAATAATATGCAGCAAGGTACAGAATAATGTGTATTGCTACCCCCATAGGTGCCACTGGATAGGATAGGTCCTCTGTTCTTTACCTCAACCTCTTTAGGAAACTCCACCCCTCTGAGTGTACAAAGAATGCAATATCACAGAAAATCATTGAAAGTAATACTTAGTACCCGGTAGTAGTACTATATCAAAGAAAACTGGCACTGAAATAGTTAGTAAAGGCAGACTTATGATATTGTCATCTGATATGGTTGATAACAAAGAAGCATAGAAATGGATTAACAAAGGTAATAACACAGTTTAACATACAGGGTGATTAGTAATAGGGAATAGGCATAAGTTGACACTTGGCGTCCAGATCAGCATAAACAGTAGCAAGGTCGCCTAAAGTGCAGCAGTGAGCAATGATAAAAGTTGATTTAGCGAACACAGGAACTATACTGCCAAAGTGCATGGATGGTGACTATGCAAGTCCTAGACCGACTGCATGTGCACTATTCATAGAAACTAAGGAAATTGGAAAAGAGAACAAATGCCATTTGCAGGATGGTTTTATGGGAGGGGCAGACCTTTGTTTTCCCTCTGCCGGCTATCTTTGTGGCCCACTCAAGAAGTGTTGGTGCAATTAAAGTGTTACTTAACCCACAACAGTAAAATCAGTCTGTATATGCAGTAAAGCATGCTTTTTATATTCACTGTGGAACCTAAGTGGTTAATGCTCTGCATTGTGTAAAAAGCTGTTTGCTCCTGTCTTCTCTGATCCTCCCCTTCTTCCACAGTCCCCAATCTATCTGCTGATAGAACAGAGCCTTGGGGCAAGCTGCACATGCTCAGGTTGGTGTGTATAGCTAGAGAGTTTTTTTTTCTTTGGAGAGTGCATGTGATCAGCACAGAGCCGATCAGCATTGTCCAGACAGAGGGTCAGGGGTCCTGCAGCCTATTAGAACAACCAGGGGAGAATGAAAACTCCTCCTACAAGCAGGCATGTACTGGTCATCCGGACTACCCGGAATTTCTTGGTGGTTCGATGGCTCAGTGGGCCGGTTTCAGTGACAGCGGAGGTAAAGTGGGCGGGAACCCCCAAACCCTGTCCACCAATAAGCTAATCTCCTGCTGTGCAGCTGTTTAAAAAAAAACTTCTCCGGGCCTCCTGTGTTCAGTGGGGGCCGGGGTGACAGAAAGCAGACTATTTAATCATTTTTGGCTTTGGGCGGATTAATCCGCAGCAGCGCACTATACAGTTGAAGGCTGACCTGTGCTATATCAGTACACTGGAGCTGGTCAGGAGCACTGCTGCGGGTTAATCCGCCTAAAGCCAAAAGTGATGAAATAGTCTGCTTTCTGTCCCCTGGCCCCACTCAACACAGGAGAGACCTGGAGATGTTTTTTTCTAAACAGTTACACAGTTGTAGTCGGTAGATTAGCTGATTGGTGGACAGGATTTGTGAGTCCCCACCCACTCACCTCATCCCCCCCAGTTTCCTCCAGCCCTAGCTACCTAGCTCTGTGGTGCCCAGGAGGAAGGGAGAGGACAAGATGTATCAGCAGTGCACAGCTGGTCCCGGGCTACCAGCTCCAGATGAATCACCTGCAGGACAAGCACTGCACCTGGGACCTAGATAGAAGAAGCTGTGCAGACCAGGTACTGTGGGGGCTAACACTGATGGGCACTTATGAGGCTGCGCTGATGGGCATTGATCAGGCTGCATTAATGGGCAGTCACACCCCCTTGGTTGGCACATGGTGACCTCTCCAATCTCTTCCTGACAGGTACCTACCCATAGGATCAGTGAGTGGTGGCTTTCTTTTCACTTTGGGACAGGGTGCCTGACGTGACGGGGCTAGTGCTGATGTTGACACTGATAGCTCCATAGGAACACAGCTCATTATTCCTCTATGTTACTGTTTTAACCCCAATTTAACTTCTACCATTTTTCACCCACATTTGGACTTTTTTGTACATCAGGCTTTTTGGTTATTGATGATCTTATCGTCTCCATTGTTTTTAACTGTTACTTATGAAAATAAATGTGAACATTTTTTCCAATGATGAAGCCTCACTGTGTCCTTGGACAATCCTTAGTGCTTGATTATTGCTGCATTTCAGGTTCACTCCCCCAGGGGTTAATACAGAGCAGCAGGG
Organism: Glandirana rugosa; assembly: GCA_018402905.1. NCBI lineage: Eukaryota > Metazoa > Chordata > Amphibia > Anura > Ranidae > Glandirana > Glandirana rugosa. The sequence goes on along the minus strand of BLSH010121859.1, from coordinate 711,448 downwards.
ATTATCAGAGGCAATAAACAAACTAACTCAATTGTCTCAGTAGAGTCTATGATTTTGCAAGGAAAGTGCCGGATTTTTATGCTAACTGGTGTGATTATGCTCATGGGCACTGGTATGGCTGCATTAAAAAGCACTGGTGTGGCTGCGTTGATGGGCACTGATCAGGCTGCATTAATGGGCACTGGTGAGGCTGCATTAATGGGCACTGGTGTCGCTGTGCTGATGGGCACTGATCAGGCTGCATTAATGGGCAATGGTGTGGCTGCGCTGATGGGCACTGATCCGGCTGCAATAATGGGCACTGGTGTGGCTGCGCTGATGGGCACTGGTGAGGCTGCATTTATGGGCACTGATGTGCCCTGTCCTATGCCCAATAGTGGAATGTTTTTACCTATTTTTTTTTGTGCAATTGCATATAGTTTATATACTGTTTTTCTGCGTGTTTACAAAATTAAAGTGGGCCAGTCTGGATGAAGTCCAGAGCCCTGCCTACAAGCTCTAACCAGTGCTCTGCTAGACACTGATAGAAGTCACAAGACTGCTCTAACTGCTGATGAGAAAAGTATTTAGCAGTTTTTATTTACTAAAATACTGTAACTGCATTTCCATGTTCTGTGTACTGTGAACCAGATATAATGCAGGGTCCTGGGTTTAGTAACACTTTTAACAGTTTTAGTAAACCAGCATGCAGTATAGGTGCGGTATAAGTGTATAATGATGCAGTAAAGGTGTGGTAAAAATGCAGTAATGGTGCAGTACAGGAGAGTTAAAAATGCAGTTAAAAGAGAAGTGTGGGATAAAGAAAACACAACATTTTATACTCACCTATGTAGATGCAGCATCAACCCGATGCAACTGCCACCCACTCCCTCTACATCAAGATCTGAGCGATCAAAGACCACCGATCACTCAGTTCCACTCTGTGCACAGAGCAGTGGCTGTCAGTCATCGCTCTATGCTCTGTCCCTCCAGTGCTCACTGGAGCAATGACTGTATAGGTGGCCAGGGTGGCTTTCTCAGGCTCTCAGCGGCATGCTGAGAGGCTGAACCAGCTACCGGTCAGGCATCTGGGCAGATCCCAACATTATTGATAGGATCCCTGCTGAGCCTAGACTGGTTCTGTGACATCAGCTGACAACGGGCTTTAGCCCACTGTTGGCTGACTCTGGGACGCAGAAGTGCAAAACTAAATGTATTCCTGTGACCTACAAGAGATGGATGGCCAAAAGAGTTTTGGCCATACTTCTCCTTTAATGATCTGCCTCCAGTCACTTACTTACTGCTAGCAGTGTGAACAATGGGCAGTGCCCTCTCACCAGCCCCTGTGGTGTGGCTGGTAACTCGCTGTAGAAAGGAGGGCTCCACAGAATGTCCCTGGAGATTCAGTGGTGGGAAGTACTGTAGAGGATGAGACAATGCTCTGGTCTCCCTGTAGCAAAGGTGCAGATGTGATTGCTGGGGTCTATGCCGAGCTTCCTTATGTGTCTCTGCTAGTCTGGCCTCTCAGCATTCTGGTCAGTATGGAGCAAATGTACTCTCTTCAGTTCCCTCTACGCCTCTAAGAGAGAGAGCCTAGCTTAATAGTCTAAGAAACGCAGCTCCACTGCTCCTCCTTGCCTCAGTGTTTTTTGGGAATTATAGCACAAAGGGTCCATAAGCTTCACAGTATGGCTTCCTGGTTCCCAAATCCCATGATCCTCAGGGTTCTGCATAGGAATCAATAGGCCTTTCTGGCTATAGTTCTCCCTTTGCTGACTGAAGGGATAGTGGAACACAACATTCATTATACCAGCAGAAAGTGAAAGTAGTGATTGTAAAGAGGGACATGTCTCCTTCATCATGTTTCTGTAGTCCAGCACCTGGGCACAAATTCTTACTCTATCTCAAATTTTCTAAAAGTTAAAACTGAAATCTAGGAATAGTTTGTATTGCATACTTACATTGGTCCAGCTTGGCAAAATGTAAGAATGCATATCTCATACCTGATGGACCACTGGGGAAGCTGACAATCACTGTACTATTCAGCGCTACAAAAGTGACAGCCACAATCATCTGGGTTCTGTGCAAGCACCCTCTGCATACTTACAACAAGTTGGACAAGGTGGAGATTGTGATGTCTCCCCTACTTCCTTAGACTCTTTGTTGGAACTTAAGTTACAAATCATGATAAAGGATCAATAGCTAAGATCTAGAGGAAGAAGAAAGGGGTCAAGTTTGATTAAAGTGTGAAAAGTAAAAAGTAGTACACAACTTATTGTTTTAATATCTCTCAAATTTAAAAATGCACATAATAGTGTCAAATAAAGCCCCATTCACACCTAGCGTAGCCTGAACATGTGTTTTTGCGCGTTATTTTTGAGTATTTTCGCATTGCAGGTATAGGACATCCCCTTCACTTAAAGGGGCAGTTTCACACATCTGCTGGGATACCATTTAGAATCATTGGCACCACAAGCCCGTTTCATGTTTTTAATGCGGTCTGGGAGTGTGAATGCCCCCAGAACACGCAGATGGGAATACAGCCTAACATTGACTTGTAGAAGGGCTTTATTATTTCACACTATTGTGTAATTTCAGGTATTGAGAAGCTGTGGGTGGGGCCAGGCTACTAACAAGACAGCAACTGTCAAACCTTGGGTGACCTCTGACCCCTAAAAATCTGGCTAAGGGTCAGTCCCATACAAGGATAAGGGGGAATGAAATTCTTTCATAAGCAAGCATGCACATAATGATTTAAGGCTAAAGTTTCAGATGATTTAATAGGGTCATTCTTGACTGACTCCCTTTAAAGTGAACACGTCATCACCAAATCTCTTCACTGCTTTCATGTAAAAAAATGCCCCTTTCTTTTCCATAATATTGCTGTCAAATTCCCTCTTGTAACTTAAATCCTAGGCAGAGTACACATGGTATCTGAATGTGTTAAGGCCAGAACCCTTTTTCTATTTCAGATAGAGCAACTAAGGATTTGAGCCCGTGTCTGATTTTTACTGCTGCCCAAAGCTCTGTTAGAGCCACTTTCTATTTTGGTGAAAATTGATTTGCCACAGAGGAAGTTAGGGAAAATCCACCACAGAAACATGGAAAGAAGCAAACACCTGACAGGGGTTCTAGTCTTCATCTATTCTAATAAAAAATGTTTTTTATCTCTGTGTTGCTGTTGCAGATTTACCTTGCTCCCTGTGTGGTAAAACAGTCAGCAAGGCATGAAGTGAGAGAAATTCCTCCCCTGATAGCAGGAAAGAAGCATCATTACTACTAATCCTTCTTTAGGCCCGGTTCACATTGATGCAACAAGTGCTCCAAAAGTGAAAAAAACTATCTAGCAATACACAAAAAACTGAACATGTGCAGATTGACTCCAAAAGCTCTGTACTATCAGCAGATGGATTGAGGACTGTGGAAGAAGGGGATCAGAGAAGACAGGATCAAACAGCCTTTTTACACAATGCGCAGGATTAACAGCTTAGGCTCCACAGTGAGTATAACAAGCATGCTTTACTGCATATATAGACTGATTTTTACTGTTGTGGTTTTAGTACCACTTTAATGCCTAAGCACAACTTTGCAACTTTGACATGTGTTCATAAACATGTACATATCATCACAACTACTTTGTGCATCCAGGTCAATTATTCCTTGTTTTTTTTTCAAGACAAATTAGGCTTTCATTTGGTGGTAAGTGGTAATGGATATCTCTTGTTTTTTATTATCAAAGGAAAACTGGTCCAAAATAGTACATTTTTTTCAAATGTAGCTGTATATTTCTTGTTACTACCACAACCTACCACCACAGAACATCCTAAAGTAAATTCTCCTGATCTGGATGTTCACAGCGATACTACTGTACATATGCGTATGTTAGTTGTCGTATGTACCTGTAGTACAGCCCAGAAACAATAGTGTGCATTTTGCTTGTTTTAATCCTACCTAAAACACACTGACACTAAATGCTCAAATATGTTGATCATGACCTTTGACCTTGCCCTTTAGATTTGACACTTACTTGACCCAAACAATAACACTGGCACTGATCTGGATCAATCTTTGATCTAGGTATTTTTAAATTACTATTTATTTTATTATTGTGTGAATTACATCAGCTTGACCAGAACATCTACCTGCCCCTCACCTTTTGGGACATGTTATATCCAAGATGGGGTGCCACTGGAGATCCAAAGCCCAGCAAAGAGCTGGCTCTGGTGAAGACAGCACTGGACTCCTGGCCTAGTAAGAACCTGTTTATTTAAAGTCAGTTACCACAGTGTTTGTAGCTGCTGCCTTTTATTTTTTTTAAAAACAGGACTGTAGTTCCTCTTTAAGCAGAGCTCTTATATGATAGTGATGGAGCAGCAGACTCACTGATGAGGTCATCTCTTCTATCCAGCAAGCTACTGTACAATTGTTAGACTTACAGAACTGTACAATGCAGTAATTCTAAGGAGGCCTTCTTCCATAGTCTGGATACTAACCTGCAGGGAATTAGATGGGACTTATTTAAAAAGAGATTGAGTTTATTAATGAATACATATCTGGATTGCATGAGGGTCTTTTATGCCTATGGTCACTGGTACCATGCTATACAGTTTTGTTCCTATTGTTGCAGTAAGCAAAGTCTCATTCCTCATTCTTTAGTATTCATAATTTAGAATGATAAAGAGAACAAGGAAGGCATATATGATATTACCGTGGAAGCGTGTGCCGTGTTCTTGCCACCAGCATTCCTCGGGATATAAGAAACCAAATTCAACCCATTGACATTAGTAGGATGGAGAAATCCATTAAATACCAGTGTGTTGAGCTGATGCCTAACATTTTTTGTCACACAGATACTGTGTTCTAATTATTTTCTATCTATAAATGAAAAATGTGTTAGAAGCAAAGCTCAATTTTTCCAACGTATTGACCAAGAAAGCTGGTATACGGGAAGCATAATTCTCAAACTTCACAGATAACATATTAATTAGTATAACTAATGAAATGGTGATCTTGTTAAGCTGCCACTCCTTATCTATAGATGTTGTTTAAACATTGGGGAATTTGTTGAGCAGCATTAATTGGCTGCTATGCTTTGTTTAGCTTAGAGTTTATAATAGGTCACTCTGCACTGTAATTATTGTGGAAGTCTACTTTCCTAAAATAACTGCTGATGTCTCCAGTTTCCAAAGACCATCATTGAGAATTGTGCTTTCCTCTGATTGGCTTATTATTACGGAGTGAAAAGCACCCTGGGTACCAGAGTGAGAAATAGTGGGTTATTAGCAGTATATTTTAGCATCGCTGTGTGGCTCATGAAATCAATAAAGTTTATGCAGCACCTGTTGAAGTGAACCACAACAGTAAAAGATCACAGCCATTAGTCTAATGAGTTTGCCTGGTTGTTAACCCTTCTACTGGCATAGGTACAAGACTATAATAACAAATGTAATCTTCTAATAGCAGTCACCACAGAAACAATCTACATCTCAAGGTCATATCTAAGCTATTATTATTTTTAATACAAATTTTTAGCTTTTTAAGAAAGCAAAAAAAGAAAGAACAGTTTCCAAATAAAAACTTACCATCAGAAGTGGTTGAATATGCTGATACAAAATTAATAATTAATTTGCAAATTTAAAGAGGAATTCCAGGCATGGGTATTTTATACATAGTTACATTGATCCAGCTTAGACCATTGTAACAATAATTGGCTGATTCCCCTGGAAGCTAGTAATCACTAAAAAAGACATCGCTAGTCCAGTGATCTCCAATTGCTTTGGGGTCCCGTGTTGAGCAGCTGCTACCTGGCACAGGCACCATTCAGAGAATACTTTGCATTTTTCCGAATGAATGAAAAATGTTCTGTGATTGGACAAATTGAGAGTGTGACGTCACTGCCCCACCTCTCCACCTCGCCCAATCAGTGAACGCTTTTCATTTATTCAGGAGATGCAACACATTCTCTGAATGGCGCCTGTGTCAAGCAGCTGACCTCTTGTGTTCAGTAAGCAGAATGCAGCCGCTCAGCATGGGATCCAAAAGCAAGTGGAGATTGTTGTTTGACCTTGTCCTCTCCAAGCTGATTTCTGAATGGGAGGTCTGCAGTCATTATCATCCCCTGAGAAAAAAAAAATCATTGTTCTAATGAGCTAAGCTGCAGTCTCGGTATCCCTTTAGGAGACAAGCCTTGGGCTAGGTACACTCTTTAGCGAAGGTGTCTTCAATTTTTTTCCCCCACTTTTTAAAGATTGTTTACACACTTCAACGTTGTGTTTTAAGTAATGGAAACCTAGTTACTAGAAGTAGACAGTTGTTAGTCAGTAAATTGCACAAAAAATGCATATTTTATGCTTTTTTTCAGGAGCTCCCATTAAAGTCTATTGGGTCCCAAAACATGCGATCATGCCATTCTGTACCTTTTCAGATCTTTGAGTGACAGAACATTGCTCAGATGTGAACAATCACAATAAAATTACATGGAAATCTGGGTGTTTATTGTTGAAATGCTTTAAATTGCTGTGAATGCGGGCTGAGCTTGGGTTCACACTGCCTGCGACTTTGAAGTCGGACCCCAACGCGACTTCTGCATGACACAACAGAAGACAACGCAAGTCATACCAAAGGCCGACCAGAAGTAGCCCAGGAACCTTTTTCTAAGTCTAAGTTGCACATATTAGAATGGTTCCATTGCACAGAATGGAAACCGACTTCTGACTCGACAAATGCTCCTAAGTCGGAGAGATTGTAGCATCAGTGTAAACCGGGCCTTAGGCTTCTTTCACATGGACGTTCCATTCAGGTCCGCCTGTCAGTTTTTTCAGGTAGACCTGAACAGGCTATCCATGCACCCCTATGGAGAGACGGATGTTAGCGGAGACATGTCCGCTGACACCCGCCGTTCTCCAATGCGCTCCAGACCCGTAAAGTCTGATGGAGGAAAACCCCATTGTGCCGATAGAGGATTTGCCCGAGACAAAACGAGCCGCCCCTAGCGATACGACTAGAGGCGACTCGGCTACCTACTACCTAGGCAGAGGCGAGAGACACGTCTCTGCCTAGGCAGTCTCGGGGACGGGAGGGGATACCCTTTAGCCTACTGTTACCTAGGCGGACAGGCAACAGTAGGTAAGGCGTCTGGCTACCTTTTTACCCCAAAAGGAGGTAGTCTGAAATGCCCAGACCTCGCGTAACCTCTTGCCGCCCACAGTCGCCTGTACAGAGGCGATTGTAGGCAGAGAGGTATCCCCACGTACCTAT
>BLSH010121859.1:672116-682766 GCA_018402905.1 Glandirana rugosa | reverse complement strand
CTTATTGTATACACGCGTGTTTTTAAAGGGATCAATGTGAGTACCCTATTCTATCTTAAATTAAATAAATTATCAACTGTACTTCACTATATCGAGTCCTCCTTTCTCCTTCTGCACGGGCACGTATATGAGAGATTTTCCACCTATGTATGAGTGAGCTGTTGCTGTGATACAACTGGACCCGGTCGAGGCTAACTCTATGGGAACTCAGTGGAGCAGGGAGTGACACCCGATACCTGAAACCTGTTAAACATCACAAGCTGGGCTTCCAGCGTGGTCTGGTAAGCCCCCTCATTTTACGGTGGTGGATTCATAAAGTGTGTTGTGCACGAGGTGCTCGAACAATTACTCGAAAGCTGTTATGTTTATTGAGGACTAATTTTCACATTTTTCAGCGCGGCTTTACTATTGTTTAATTGCTGTTTATTTTCTAGCCGCTGCTACCTTATTCGGACTGTAGCGCAGTTTATTATTATTCTTATCTAAAAAAGCCTTCACAGTTCTGGAACAACATCCTATGGACAGATGAGACCAAGATCAACTTGTACCAGAGTGATGGGAAGAGAAGAGTATGGAGAAGGAAAGGAACTGCTCATGATCCAAAGCATACCACCTCATCAGTGAAGCATGGTGGTGGTAGTGTCATGGCGTGGGCATGTATGGCTGCCAATGGAACTGGTTCTCTTATATTTATTGATGATGTGACTGCTGAAAAAAGCAGCAGGATGAATTCCGAAGTGTTTTGGGCAATATTATCTGCTCATATTCAGCCAAATGCTTCAGAACTCATTGGACGGCGCTTCACAGTGCAGATGGACAATGACCCGAATCATACTGCAAAAGCAACCAAAGAGTTTTTTAATGGAAAGAAGTGGAATGTTATGCAATGGCCAAGTCAATCACCTGGCTTGAATCCGATTGAGCATGCATTTCACTTGCTGAAGACAAAACTGAAGGGAACATGCAAGAACATGCAGGAACTGAAGACAGTTGCAGTAGAGGCCTGGCAGAGCATCATCAGGGATGAAACCTAACGTCTGGTGATGTCTATGCATTCCAGACTTCAGGCTGTAATTGACTGCAAAGCATTTGCAACCAAGTATTAAAAAGTGAAAGTTTGATATATGATTGTTAATCTGTCCCATTACTTTTGGTCCCTTAAAAAGTGGGAGGCACATATACAAACTGTTGTAATTCCTACACCATTCACCTGATTTGGATGTAAATACCCTCAAATTAAAGTTAAAAGTCTGCAGTTAAAGCACATCTTATTCGTTTTATTTCAAATCCATTGTGGTGGTGTATAGAGCCAAAAAGATTAGAATTGTGTCGATGTCCCGATATTTATGGACCTGACTGTATTTATCAGCACTAGAGGGGCATGCAAAAGGCATACAAAAACAGCACCCCCTTCAATTCAGCAACTCTTTGCACTCAAATTGGGGTTACCCCTCCTGGTAGGAGCAAGTGAGCTGCTAGGACTTGCCAAAGTGAAACTTCAGTGAATGAATAAGGGATCCATAGTAAGAAAAACATGACACATGAATAAGCACAAATATGACCACTCTTCCTCAAAACAAGCTTATGCAAGAACTTCATTTTGCAGCATCCATTCACAGAATGAGTAAATAACATTTAGCAAGATAAGTTGCATTTTTACTATGTTGTGATGGGGTGACAAATTCCACCATCGATGGACCACTCAGTCTTTTTTCTATGTTTCAAATATACAGTATAGGTGTTATTTCTTGTTTTCTAATGTTAGTAAAGCATGATGCCACCACTGAATTTGCCTCAGAGCATCTTTAGGAAGACGGAAGAAAGAGTTGCTTTAACTGTCAGCAAGTTGAGAACACAAATGTGTATTCCTGTCATCTAAAAATAAAATCAAGCTACCCATGAGTTTAGAATAGCTCCAGTGGAACCTCAGATGTGGAGATTTAAGCCAGCCATACATGGATTGAAATTTGTCCAGTTCAGCAGGGACTGACCACATTTTGATCCATGTATGGGCTTGCTGGTTGTACACAAGTCAGTCTATCCTTCAAACCAGTCTGTTGGTATAGCCAGCAACACTGATCGTTGTATTCTGCTCCCTTCCCGCAGAATACAATAGCACAGCGGGAGCATTCCCCCATCTACATCAAATGAATGGGGGTGATCATGCAGAGGGGGAACAGATATTCGAGCCAATTCTTCTGGGGGTCTCTCTGCAGCGCGAGATGAGGATAAGCCAGCTGCACTGTAGCGGGAGCCACAGGAGGATCAGTTCTAGTGATAAGACAGTACAGTTGGTCCTCCTGCTCAGGAGGTTCCCATGGCCCCTTGTTGAGCTGATGGAGGCCAAGTAGGAAAAATGTCTGTACTCCCTCATTGGCAGCCTGGGTGGGAGAAACCAGATGGTGTTGCAGGGGAAGAAAATATTCAACATACCCAGAAGTGTGCTGGATCTGGGTATCACAACACAATGGAGTTTTACCGCACAGGCTGCCAGGGACCAATAAAAAATGATCACCAGTTAAGCAACTGATTAGTGAAGCAGTGTAAATGTGTTCATGTTAACACTTGAAACTCTGTTTTAATGAGAAGCAGAATACTTTCCAAATCCATTCTAATGAATTTGCTAAAAATCATTCAAACTAGGGAGCTATTAGATTAGGTCTGGCTTTACTTGCTCACATGATCTGTATCAGTTTTGTAATAAGAAATATTGTACCCCCAACAAACCTTTTTATTTTTAGCACTCTACAATTATCTCAGCAAAGATAATAAAATCAGTGAAGTAAGCCCAAGGGCATACTATATTACAAACAACACTGTCTATAATTTGACCCCAAGCTCTGTGCAGACACAGCAAAGACTTCTGGGAGTGTTGGCAAGTCAATTACACAAACAGGTGCTTTGGTTTTTAACTGTCTTTAAACCATAAATTCAAATTGTTTTGACAGTTGTAAAAAATCGTTATATAAAGCCAACAAAAATCAATCTCTAACACAAATAGCTCTAATGATTGAAAACAATTTAAAAACACCCAACACCAATAACCCTATATCATGCATGTAAGCCATCACAATAGACAGAAAGAAGCAATCCAGTCTGTGTTGGTGATTGCTTTTTTTGATATTTGACATTTTTGGTTATATGAAGTTGGACTGTTAATTTTGTTTTGTAAAATAAACATTGTTTGCTTGTACAACCAAATATATAAAGTCAGTTTTGTAGTGTCTGAAATTGTCTGCTAGCAGCTGGCATACTTTTTATATTTTGTGCACTTTGGCCACCTTCACCTTGATTATTTAACAGCATCATGCAACATTTTGGGAAATGAAACAACACTGAAAATGCTATCTGTAAGTAAAAGCAACCCTACAGTACAGTAACACTGTACATTTGCCAGTTCCAGTTCTCGTTCTACTCCCAAACATACATTTACATATAAACTGTCATTACAGGTAATAACCAGTAAAGTTAATTTGAAAAATAAAATGCTCACTGTTTTACTATTTAATGAATTGAATAAAAATCACATTATACATCCACTTTCAATCTATTTTATGTAACTATTACACTAGTTTTACAAAGGCTCTTTAGAGTTTGAAGTGTAATTTGGAGAAACAGCTACAGATCCTCAGAAAACTGAGGCATAATTTGAAAATGCGTTTTTTTTTTTTCATTGACAACAAATTTCTATTTACTTAATTGCTTTTAGATTATATTTGGCTTTTGGGTATGTTAAGGCAACCAATCTCTCTGTAATTGAGTCTCTCAAACTAGTATTTTTAATTTTTTTCTCAGGACAGATAAAAATAAATACCAGGTATGGAGGATGGGGTTTTGCTTTTCTAAATGGAAGATGAAATGATTATTGAATGTTTTCACTGTATTTAATACTTAACCACTTTAATACTGGGCTCTTTCCCCCCTTCCCGCCCAGACCAATTTTCAGCTTTCAGCGCTGTCACATTTTAAATAACAATTGTGCGGTCATGCTACGCTGTACCCAAACAAAATTTTAATCATTTTTTTCCCACAAATAGAACTTTCTTTTGGTAGTATTTGATCACCACTGGGGTTTTTATTTTTTACGCTACAAATAAAAATGAAAATTTTGGGAAAAAAAAATCTTTGTTTCTGTTACAAAATTTTGTAAATAAGTAAGTTTTCTCCTTCGCTGATGGGCACTGATGAGGCTGCACAGACCGGCACTGATGAGACCATACTGATTGGCACTGATGAGGTGGCATTGATGGGCACTTATGATAAGGCACTTATATGCAGCACTGATGGGCACTGATATGCGGCACTGATGGGCACTGATAGGTGGCACTGATGGGTGGCACTGATAGATGGCACTGTGAGGCAGCACTGATCAGGAGGCATTGGCAGGGATCACTGATGGGCATGGGTGACATCCCTGTCATCCCTGGTGGTCCTGGGTGGCATCCCTGGTAGTCCTGGGTGGGCATCCTGGGGGAGCTGCACTGATAATCAGTGCAGACCCCCCGTGAGGAGAGCAGCCGATCGGCTCTCCACTACTCGTGTCTGGCAGCGCGAGTAGAAGAAAAGCCGATTAGTCACAGCTGATCACATGATAAAGAGCCCCCATCAGAGGGGGGGTAAGTTCATAAAAGTTCAGAGAGATAATGGAATGTCAAGCCATGAAGAGCCTTACTTATAGTTGGGCAAGAGGATCATAAAATCTATGCTAAACCTGACAGGTAGCCAGTGCAAGAACTCCAGGATTGGGGTAATATGATCACTTGTACCGGAGTCAGGATTCTGGCTGCAGAATTTTGAACACCTTGAAGTTGATTAATAGTGGATTTAGGTACACCAGCGAGTAGAGCATTGCAGCAGTCAAGTACACAAATATATGGATCAGCTTTTCAGCTACAGTGTAAGAAAGCATAGGATGCAGCTGAGCAATGTTTCTCAAGTGGGAAAAATTTTGTTCTGACAACATTTTGTACATGTAGTTTAAAGGTTAAACTAGCATCAAATATCACCAGTAGATTTTTCAATTTAGACTGATGCTCAGTGCCATCTATAGATAAGCTATTAGGACTGGCCTTATGCAAATGTTAGGGGGTGCCAATAAGCACAACTTCAGTCTTGTCACAGTTTAATTGAAGGAAATTATGGGCCACCCAATTTTTTATATTGCAAATACACTTAGATAGGAAAAAAGCAGCCAAAGTAGAATCTGGTTTAGTGTGGATGTATAGCATAGAAGTGATAATGGAGCATGTGTGATCTAAGCAGTTGGCCAAGTGGAAACATGTAAATGTTAAAAAGTAAGGTACCCAAGGTTGAGCCTTGAGGGACACCGCACTTGACTGGACCAACTTCAGACTGAAATCCGCCAAGAGAAACAAAGTGACAGCGATCAGTGAGATATGACTTAATCCATTTCAGAGCCAATTCTGAGACTCCAAATATGGTTTCAAGGTGGGAGAGTAGAAGATTGTGGTCTACAGTATCAAAGGCAGAACTAAGATCCAGTAGAATAAGAATAGTTAGTGATCTGGAATCAGAAGCTAGCAGAAGGTCATTAGTGACTTTGACCAAGGTGGTTTCTGTATTGTGCAGTTGCTGAAAACCAGATTGGAGGGGTTCAAATAGATTATTTAAAGTTAGGTGATTATGTAACTGAGATATAATACAGCCCGCTCAAGGATCTTGGCAAGGAAGGGTAAGTTAGATATTGGGCGAAAGTTGTTTAAATTGTCCAGAGCCACGTTGGGTTTTTTTGGTACCGCAGTGAAGGCGGCAATTTTGAGGATCGTTGGTACAAAACCGGTGTTAAGGGAGTCATTTATGACATAGAGAATAATGGGACATAGAGAACTAAAACAGGATTTAAATAAATGGGTGGGAAAAGGATCAAGTATGCAGGTGGAGGATTTCATATTAGAGACCAATTTAGTTAGAGATGCCGAGTCAAGTAGAAAGAAGCATGAGAGAGAAAAGCCAGTAAAACTAGACGGGCCAGTAAGTGATGTGGAGAAAACATGGTATGGTAAGAATTTGGTGTCCTTATATTGTCAATTTTTGAGGTGAAAGCATCTAGGAATGTGTGTGAAGCTGGTAGCGAGGAGGGACTGTGAGATTTTAATAATCTGTCAATAGTGCAGAAGAGTTGTCTAGGGTTGCTAAGATTTTTTCAATAGCATGGGAGAAAACATTTGATCTAGCAGTCTCAATTTTACCCTTAAACATAAACAAGATTAAGACAAAAGTTCCATACTGGTGCTAATGTCCAAGAGATCTTGAAGAGCAAATAAGGTCACAGAATCGTTCCACTAAAGGGTAAATAAATCCTTTAAGCCAAGATATCTCTAGAGTCCACCAAGGAAGGGGTTAACTCATTGTGATGCGCATCACACTATGCAGCTCCATATACCAGCAGGAAACTGATAGTTTCAAAAAACATAAATAGAAAGACAGAGTGGCTCCTAGTGCAACACCATTTATTTGATACAGATAAAAAGTAACAATATAACATTATGCACTCACATTGCAGTGTGTGTGTCAAAGATCATCCATGTCAAGCTGTGGTCACAGTCCAGCAGTCAGGGCTCCAGGCTCGATCCAGGGAGTGCTGGCGGTGATTGGTCCTGATGTGTCAGTGTGCAGCCACCGACAAGCTGCACATGAGCCACCCGCTCACAACAGAGATCCTCTGGTGACAGGGGAACCTGGCCTGACTGCACAGTCACATGATACTCGAGCAGTAACAGCTGATGAGGAACACTTAGGGGTTGACAAGACGTTCCATTTAAGAGGGCGTGGACTCCTCTCTGACCTGAAGGAGGCCATGCCCTCTGAAACATGTCGAACGCCATATAAATTACTAAATACATGTATGTAGCGCCCCCATAGTGCAGGTGCTTTTACTTTTGTAGATTTTTGGTAGGAGAGGAAAATCTAGTCAAGCCTGACTGTGAGTGCAGACCTGAATGTTTTGATCTGGGCTGGGAGTGGCTCAGGGGTGGGGCTGGAGATGGAGGCAAGGTACACCCCTTAGAGATTCCTCCCCTTGAGCTGGGAAAGCTCTAGAAGGGAGGTGGATGAGGAGATGTCACTTCCTGAATCCTGATGTATGACAAGGAGCCCTGACCAATCCACAGGTTGGGTTGGCAGGGGGCAGGCCTCCTTAAATACAGTGATCTGCCAGCAGGTGTCAGGAGAGTTTGGGTGGAAGAAATGAGGATGTAGCTGGAGCTGTGGATCAGGCCTCACCCGGGAGGGGAGCCCCCAGTCTGGGGGGGTGAACCTAAAGCCTGGCGCTTGGGTGCAGCCAGAAGTGGGAGTCGGCTCCTTGAGTGGCCAGGAGAAGCAGGAGAGCAGCTGAGTTCTACATGGAAGGAGACTCTTTAAAGGATCCACCAAATAGTCAGTGAGTGGCGGCCCCTGGGAGTTGGATGAGAAGGCTGAGACAGTCTGGCAGGAGAGCAAGCAGTCTGTAGAAGTCGGTAGGAGCCAACCAAGGGGAAGGAGAGCCATTAGACAGCAGGACAGGCCGTATGGGTCTGGAAGATGGATGGGCTGGGAGTAGTAGTTCATCCAAGGCCCAGCTAGCACCAACGTACTTAGCTACACAACAGAGGGTCCACTGTTTCAGGGAAGTAAACCTGCAATTCTTACCCACAAAGAGTGGTTCTGAGGCCTTTCTGTCGGCTGCAGCAGGCCTCACCATGTGCTAGCTGTGGTGAAGAGGAGGTGTCATGGAGGTCTGATAAATTTCCTTTCGGACCAGGGAACAAATGTAATGTCAGCAAGTAATGTGCTGGAGAGGGGAAAGAAGAGTAATGGTCAGCAAGTAGTGTGCTGAAGGAGAAGAAGTGTATATACCGGAGGTGTATCTAGTCGGTCCTGTGTTCAATTACCAGGCATCCCACAGTCATCCCTAATCCCTATCCATGTTCAAACCCCTACATAAAACAACAAAATAAAGTACCGGTCTGTTCAGTGACTCCGGGTGTGTGGCAATCGTGTGATTGAGGACAGCAGGCAGGTGGATCACAACTATCAGCCACTCTTGAGGGGGCACATGGCTACATGTATGATTACTGTCTTACAAATCCAACTAGGTCGTTTGGCCTAACTTGTCTCTGTTGTAGTTAGGCAACAGAGCTAGGTCACTTCTCGGCCCCCTGCCTTTGATTGTACAATAATAAATCCAGTCATTTCTCTGCTCTCCTGTATGTGAATACAACACAGCTGATTGGAGTCATGCATTGCCCCTCCCTCTCCTTGTCTGACTTCTGCTGTACTGGGAATTACAAAAGGATGAAATCAAGTCAATTTGTGGTTTTAATTATTACATAACTGCAATCAATGGTACTTTAATAATTCAATAATTCAACTTTACCCTAAACTTATTTGCAAATGCTTTTTTTATCTGGACATATCATTATTCAGCCAACCCATGATCAAATGTAGTTTTGGCCTTTATTATCAAAATTGATCAAAGGGAACCTGACTCTAAGGACACTACATCAGAGCACACTACATCAGACTTAAGGTTGTTCACTAATGAGATAAAATAGCATGTTTTCCTAGTCTGTACTGATTAATGTTGCCAAATAATTATTTCCAGTTACTGAGCACAAGACAGTGTCATAAGTATCTTAGTTTATGCCACTTTCAGCTATAGAGACAGAGATTTAAATACAGGGCGACAAAATGTATGGTTTTCCACTCATTACATTGCAATTGCAAGGTGAATTTAAAAATTATAATTTATTTCTACAGTGCTGTAGTCTGCTCAACAGCACTGTGCTCTTGCTTCACATGTTACAGATTAGCTTATGTTGAGATGGCCATCTATTATTGACGAAGGCTTTTTGAAGTGTCAGTTGGCAGTCTTCGTCTGTAGGGTAACTGCAAAGGAAGGTTGCTGTGTGCTGAAAAATATCATCACTCACTAAACCAGCTTCATCTTTAATATTTTCAGCTTTGATATGTCCCTAAAACTTCATATTTTCCATGAATGGCATGTTTTCCACATAAAATAGTTATAGTATTAATATATTATACTGTATCTTTCATAACAATCTTGGAAATGGGGAATTGAAGGATAGTAAGTGGAGATATAATCAGAAAAGGAAATGAATCACAGCACTATTGGTGCAAAACATGTCAGAGATGACCCCTGATACTATTCAAAGCATAAGGAAAGTTGCTGGAGCCCGAAGTGCAGAGATTCATTTCCTTTTCTGATTTGCTGGAGTGCTATGAGCCAGGCCAGCACTCAGGGATTTTGCAGCAAAGTCTGTGATGAGCCATTCAGCTTGAGCGGGATATATATCTAATACATGAATTTTGTACTTTAAAAGCCCTGTTCCAGTATATGGCATTTGAAGTTGGTCGTTGTAGGGATTGGGTGTGGTGCTCCACAGAGTCGTTTGACGGGTTTTCAATATATCTTTATAGGTACATAACTAAAGTACGAGGGTTATTCAAAATGTTTCCACACTTTTTGTAACTAAGTAATGTAGCCCCAGACAGCTGCTTCCTAAAATATTTGTATGTTGCAAGTATAGCACCCTCTAGTGTGTGCTACTAGAATTAGAGTACCCAAACTATAGTCTGGGCCATGGATAAATTGAGTTACTGAATCTGGGTCAGGGTTATTAGAGGCCAGCACTAGATAACTCATCCTGGCAGCTCTCTAGTGCCCCCCCCCCCCTCTAGAATGTTGGAGAATGATCTGGAACATAGTAGGCGGAGGCTAGAAGGAGTTGCCTACTCGCCTTAAATATTTAAGGGCCCTTAACCAATCTCCAGGTTGTGGGCCTTGCAGGAAACTAAGGAGCCGGGTGGTGGTTACGTTATCCTTACTGGACGTCATATGACATCCAGCAGGATAAGCCACGATCTCATGCCCGCGGGGGCATGCAGCGCGGTGATCGTGGTGTGGTGTGTCACTCTGAAGCACCGCAACTCCGATCGTGGTAAAGTGCATCCTCATCAGTGCCCATCAGTCCCACCTTATCAGTGCCAACTCATCAGTGCCCATGAGTGCCTCCTCATCAGTGCTCGTCAGTGAAGGAGAAAACTAAATTTTATAACAAGAACGAAGAAAAACTTTTTTTTGTTTTCAAATATTTCAGTCTTTTTTAGTTTGTTTAGCAACAAATAAAAAACCGCAGTGGTGATCAAATACCACCAAAAGAAAGCTATATTTGAGGGAAGAAAATGATAAAAAAATTTATTTGGGTACAGTGTTGCATAACCGCGCAATTGTCATTCAAAGTGTGTGATTTTTTCTGACTTTATAAACTTTTGTTTTTTTTCAAAAAGAAGCAAGAACAATATTTTAAATCAAAAGAGGAAGTGACTGCTCGTGACTACTCCTCCGTGAGTACCCGTGACTACTCAACCGTGACTATTCCACCCTGACTACCCGTGACTACTCCTACGTGAAATGGTGCTAGCCTCAACGCCACGAAGTCTCACTGTGTGGTGTGGTGCTAGTGGCGCGACGTACGGGGGCGCCCGTACTCTAGCACCGAATAGGACGACCTACAGTATACTGCAGGTCATTCCTATTGCATTGGTGGTGGGCCGAGGAATCAAAGGACGTTCCGGGTGTTGGACCTCTAACCAATTCCCGGGAATTTATAAATTCCGCTCATCCGTTGA
>BLSH010121859.1:630926-647662 GCA_018402905.1 Glandirana rugosa | reverse complement strand
ATAACACATAATTATGATATATATCTAATACTCATCTCAGCCTTCCTCAAAGAATTAGCCTCTTACTAGAGGTTCTTTTAGCACAATCTTCATTTATTTATTTTTCTGGTTACTCCAAGAGATATCCTTGGTTAGATTGCAGCTTTCTTCAATCTCACTGAACACATGTTTTACACATTATCATAGCGCGGCATTTTTATTTATTTATTTATTTGTATTCATTGGACTGAAAAAACATTGTATGTTTTTATTCCTTAAAGCGGTTGTATCCCCTAGAAAAAAAAACAAAACAAAAAAACACCTGCAAGGCAAAGGCATAATGAGCTACTATGCCCCGTATACTATCTCATTATGAAGTACTTACCTCAGAACGAAGCTCTGACAGGTCCGCCCGGTCCCCAAGGAGGGAGCTGCCATCTTCCCTTCATGCATCCTTCTGGGTACGCGGCTTTGGCGCTGCGAGTGGCCGGAGCCGCGAGACATCACTCTCGCGCATGCGCGGGCGCCGGTCTTTACGGTGGACTTTTCTTCGCCGGGCCATCACTGCACATGCGCCTGCTGACATCAGCGGTGCTTGCAGTGAGAATATCTCCTAAACCTGTAGGTAAATTTACTTTTTAGGGATACAACTGCTTCAATCATTTTCTTAAAGGGATGTTATATTAAGAATTAATAAAATAGCAATTTTGTTTTTTTTTGCAGAATTCTATATGCACATGCATAGTGCAAACCTGAAAATGCTAGCAGCCTTCCATTAATGCAAATCTGAGATTACAGCATCTGTGATTCGTTTTAGGGATTTTTTAGCGTGTGGGCTCCTGTTCCTTTTGAGTTGATGAGGTGAGGTGAGGTGAGGTGCAATGCTCTGTTTTGAAGCATCCCACTTTTTGAAATATTTTTTTCCTGTAACTTTATTGAAGTAAAGTCTGTGTGCCACAGTGTGTTTCAGGGTAGTGTGGTGACGAGCATTACACTGCAGAAAAAAATGTAGCATGTTTGCATTTTTGTGCAAGGCAATGCACCAAACCTCACAGCTTCCATTGTGGTGTAGACAGAGCACATAGAAACCTTTTCTTTGTTTTCTATGTGACCTGTGTTGATAAAGTGCGTACTCAGGTCACAACAGATGTGTGAATGAGCGGATAATACTTAGTGCTTTTGCCATTTTTTTAAATGCAGCAGTTGTCTACAGCAGTAGTCCCAACCTTTTTTGGCACCAGGGACCGGTTTCGTGAAAGATAATTTTTTCATGGTCGGGGGAGAGGGTTGGGTTCTAGGGCTAATTCACACAGTGCGCATTGACATACATTTTACTATGCTTCCAATGTGTCCCATTCACACTGCAAAACAGCCTATGACATGCTGCTTTTTATCACAGCACACCATGCCGAATTTCATAGCAATATACAGCAGTGCATCATGCTGCTATACTTTGCTATGCATGAAGCGTACATTTTATACACTTCAAATAAAGATTGTACAAATAAAAGGGAGCCCTATGATTTGCTGAATCACGCAACACACTGCCCCCTACCGAAGTCGGGAACGGACAGCTGCCGTACCGGTATTGCTCTATGGAAACTCTCTGTTCCCATGTGAATTCCTGCTGTGCAGCCTAGTTCCTAGCAGGTCAAGGATTGGTACCAGTCTACAGCCTGGGGGTTGGGCACCTCTGGTCTACAGGACAAAAAAAGCTGGACAACAATAAAAACAGTCTCAAAAGTTCTAACACTTTTCTACCCCACTAAAAATGTGTTTTTGTTTTTAGTCTGTGTTGCTGACAGAGAGTTACATAGTAAGGTTGGAAAAAAGACACTGGTTCATCGAGTCCAAGTTACTATGTTTGTGTGTCAATTTGAGTTTTCTAAGAATATACTGTACCTACCCCTTTATTTTGTGCTCATTGAAGTTTTTTAACTTATCAACACTCCCAGCTAACACCACTACGAAATGCTTCAATGAACGAATGCATCCGAAAAAAAACAAAATGAAAATTTCCAGTGTGCACATACCTGTATTTTCTGCTCCATCCATAAAGAACCCTCTACACAATATCAGATTGAACCCCTTTCCTCCAAACTTAAACTGTGACCCTGTAGGTAAATTTCAATTGGAGGTCCAACTTGCTTCATCTATAAAGAACCCTACTTTCTTCATCTATAAAGAACCCTCTAAGAGCAAGTTGGACCTTCGATTGAAATTTACCTACAAGGCCACAGGTTAAGTTTGAAGGAAAAGAGTTTAATCTGACATTGTGTAGCGGGTTCTTTATGGATGAAGCAGTAAATATGTGCATACCGGACATGTGCATGCCGGAAATTTGCATTTTGTTTCATTTAGGATGCATTCGTTCATTGAAGGATTTCATTTTGTCATATTCATTAAGTTGAACGGATTTGTTCTCTGAATTTCTTTCATATCTTCAGCATGTGTTTCATATACAGTATTTGTTGGTCCAGGCGCAGTCGAAAAATGTTGCAGTTTTTCTGGAAGATTGCTTTATATTCTATATATTATTGAATTATATTTGAATTGAAAGGATTCAATATTTTCAGACACTAGTTAAACCCACCAAGAGAAATGGCATGATCTGATTGGACAATGTCGACTGGCATCATGTGCATCCAAGTTAAAGCAGAACTTCACCCAAGAGGATAAGTTGCACTTTTTCTCCTTTCCCTCTCCTCTCCAATATCTGGAATGTTTTTTGGGAGAGGAGTGAGTACCTGTTTTTGAGAGTTACCCTCTCCCACTTCTGGGCAGCTTGCGTGGAAATTTGGCCTCCAATCCTTCCTTCTGTAGGCTTTTGGGACTTGTCACAGGTCCCCAGAGACTGCAAGACCATTCAGGGGGCACAGAGTGGCTCGCGCATGCACAGAGGGCAGCCGGCTGTGAAGCTGCAAGGAGTCACAGTCAGCTGCACCACAGTTAAGTTGCCAGTGCCTGCACCTGAAGACCAGCAAAGAGCTGTGTCGAGTGAGGACATCACTTGATCCTGGGACAGGTAAGTGTGTGTTTTTTAAAAGTCAGCAGTTACAGCATTTGTTTACAGGGTGAAGAACCTCTTTAATGAATGGAACAAATTGGGATCCAGTCATTATCCAAATCCGAATTATTGAATACATTTGAAAATTAAATGAATTTCTCTGTGGGCCCGAACTACTATACTATACTATTGCATCATGTGATGTTATTCAAATGAAACAAATGCATTTATTAATTTCAGTTATTTCATTAATTTCAGATTAGTTGATATTCATTACTATGTCCATTTGGAGATTCATATACATCCGAATTTCCAAAAATGAAAACTTTGTCCGAAAAATTAATCGTAACGAAATGCACATGTCTACTTGCTCTACACAGGGTGCAACTGATCAGAGGCACTGCAAGAGATACTCTACTATGGTTTCATTCTCCTACCTTTGTGTTTTAGTAACCCAAAGAGAGAAATAGGTAGGAGTCCTAAAGCTGATTTCTCATCTTACACAAATGTCCTGATTTCGCTGCACACTGTGAGCTTCTCACTGTGTGCATTGGATACTGCAGCAAGTCAGACAGAGACAGCCTCATTTCCTGGCTGGAGGACACCCAACATTTCCTGGCTGGAGGACACCCAAGATTATATAATTCTTTCCCTCCCAGCTTTAGCCACGGTGCACACTGAATTGGGCTTTGAAATCGTGCTACTTCAGTTTAATTTCTTGCGCAGCTTCATGCACAGATGTCAATACAAGTCACATATGAAATTGCCAAAAATAGTGCAGGAACCTTTTCAAAGTCGGTGCAAGTCAGAGTCGCCCCTATTTGAGTGTTCCATAGCCAGAAATAATGTAAAAGTCTACCAAACAGGCAATGCTGGTCTGACATGGAATGGTGTAGAGATAACATCTGTTTGACTGTTGGTGTGGGCCAGTAAAACTGTAATTTTTGTAGGCTTTTGACAGATTGTCAAGTAATGTATCTAAAACAATTATTTTGCAATAGTCTGTAATTTCACTTTTTTTTTTAATTCTATGTGCAATAAATAATTATTTCTTACAAAAATATGCTTTAGTGAATATTTTCTGCTCCACCACCTAGAAAGTCCCACCAATAGGGGTTCTGGTTGTCTCATAGCCAGAAATAGGGTGTGAACAAATGCAGCTTGCCTAAGAAAGTCCACTTTTCCAGACTAAAATCCATCCGGCCAAGCATCTTGATATTTGCAAAACTTCTTCCAAGAGTCGGTCCACTGCTTGCATTAGGGCTATGGGCCTTTATATATAAACTTTATTTTAATTCCATAATGTTTTGTATTTTATCATTTCGATCAGTTAAATAAAGTATGTCTCAACAGGTTGCCTACCTCCAGCACAATAACAGGTTAATACTTTCTAAACATCTAGGCCATAATACCAGTTTATTTCAATGCAAAGCTTTTGGTCTTAGTGTTGCGCAGTTTGTAAAAGTGTGAACTTTTTGATGCTTAATATGAAATCGAAAAGAATCTAATTACCTCCGCTGTGTCCTCATTTTTACAAGAAATGGAATTGTTACTGTGCTCTCATTCTTTGCTTTTCATCCCTGGATTTCAAAGCACTATAGAAAGGATTCCGGCATCATTCCATTTATTGTAGCACATATTTAATTCCTCTAAGTGCGATTTTCTTAAGAGTGATAAAAGGTGGTAATTTGTCTGAAAATTGAACTTGTAAGCCTGTTGTGCCATGCTGAAGCTAAGACATGAATTTCACCCCGTGAGTTCTCTTATTTATCCTGAAATGGCCATATACATTCCAACAATACTTGTATCATGGGCACTTCAGGTTCTCCCAATGAACAATTACTCAATTGCTACATTTTGCTCCAGTTACTACACCTGCCTTGACAATCTTGGCATTATAGATAACTATACTTTTTTCCCACCACCCCCCCCACCCCACAATCATACACACACCTGTCCTTGGGGAGGACAGCCTTTTCACAGGAAGGAATCTAAATTCATCTGTGCAATGGAAGAAGCAAGGAACTGTCTTCTAGTCCACTACTACAGCCGTCTTGCCCATCATTTTTTAAAGATCCATAGGAGTAAGAGATGCATTCCCAAATACTTACCAAATAACTTGTCTTTTTAACTCTGAAATTTGGCCTCAGTCCCATTCCTCACTTCACCCTGCCCGGTCTGTAACAGCATCATAACATCAATGCATAGTAACATCATCGGACTACTGTCTTGTAATGCAGAGGGAGTTAAAATCCACAATACAGAATAGGGTTTTCAATGCAGATGCAAAGAGATTAGCAGTGGCAGTGAAATGCAAGCACAGATCCCAACTTTTCCCCATCTGCCTCTATTTTGTAATCAAATCCTTCTGTCCCTCTTTCCTTTGCATTTGTCCCTCTTTTAGGTCTGATGCATAAAACTTTATAAAGAACTGCATTATTTAACTACCAAAAACATTTTACGAAACCCAACCTTTCATCCAGCCTATAGCTGTTGCATTTGTAATTTTTGAAAAAACTTTGAAACTAAACTCTCTCAATCCACACTAACTATTTTAATCGTTATGCTGCTAGCACTAGTAAATAACTAGAAAGGTATATTATCATTTCTTATTTTACGGAAAAAAAAAATATATATTATTTTACATTTCTTGGGATTTTTTTTACAGTTCTTCAACTGCTTCATGGTTTCTGACCTAGGCCAAAATGATGTCATACATCCCAGGAGTCTTCGTGGACATTTTCCCTTTCATTTAGAGCAGGGGGTTTTCTCAACTAAGCACACCTTCCTGCCTGCATGGCTGAAATAGTGGCAGATGGATTCCAAGATGTAAATGCTACATGAATCATGTGCCCTTACTCAAGATGGCTAGAGATAGAAATGCTAGGGGAAGGGGGGGGGGGGTTGTTCAAAGTGATTTCTTAACTAAATAAATCATGGAGACATTGATGGATGGGTGAGTTTGCTTTGATGCTGTGAATATTAAAAAGTAATTGAAGATCATTTTCAGTTTGTGATGCTCGGATACAGTTTAGTTCCTCTAAAATAATGGTTTAAAAAGAAAGATTTCTGGGCTTAACAAATCATTTGTGCATTATAATGCTCCATGGTCTGTGTCACTTGTGGAGTGGCGGGGTAAGTCATACACTTACATACTTTGTGCTAAAAAGTGTCCCTCTTTCTAATCTCAGTAAATTGGGAAGAATGTGCACAGTTGGCGCTTGAGTGGCCAATTGCCAATTGTCTTACATAACTCCTGTCACTTGTAATATCCTTATAATTAGCAATTAACAGTACTCTTTCCTATATGATTACATTAGCAAATTATATCATACCCATGTAACAAAAAGCATTTGAAGGATCTCTGGTACTTGAAAGCTTTTCCATTCCAAGAGCGAAGGGAGCCATTTTTTTATTGTTTCTGTTATGAGATGAATAACTGCAGGCATCAAATAGATTAGCGGTTGATAAATTAGTCAACGCATATCTGTGTTATTACACCTTACTCACGTCAGTCTGTCTATTTGTGATATCATTGAAACTCTCATTGATTTATGGCATGCTAATCCATCCAGCATCGTTCTTCTGGACTGCAGAACGGAGAGGCTCAACGGTGAATGCATATCAATTATCGCCCCTTTCTTGTACAGTTCCTGCAGCGATTTCTTTGCACATTTAATCCTATGTTTATTGTGTAGAATTGAACCAACAACGACATGTCTTATATTAAATTATGACTTCATGAAAAGTACAGTTGTTTGATGGCCATTGAATAGAAAACTAGAGAAATGGTATCTTACATTGAAAGGACAATTTTAGGTCAGTTCAGTTGTTGGAGCTTTTTTACATATATGATACTACTACCATTCAACTGTATTGCTGTAATAAAAAAAAGTTTCCTATGCATATGACTAGAATCACTTTAAAATTTGCCTCATAAGGGATTCCCATATCAGAAAAATATAGAAATATGCAATCTGGGTCCTGTGTATTACAGGACGTTTTTGCCATCACATGTCGTAGCCTAGCAGATATAAAGTGGAGAAAATGATAAGCGATAGAATTATTATATAATATGCCATAGGTAAGAGCAATTTCACACTGCCATGCTACAGTTTGGCCACAGTGCAGGTGCAGATATTGTGCAGATAACCCACAATTTCCCATAGACTTGTATTAGTTTGTGCTTTTTTGGCTTGCTTTCTCAAAGCTCACCAAAGATGTGACATGCAGGACTTTTGGAACCCTTTCAGAAAATGCACCAAAAATGCATGATCTGGGTGCGTGAAACCACCCTTAAAGTGTATATGCAGACAAACAGATAAAATACATTATCTCTACTGCTTCCTAGGTCAGCTACTTTCTTACTGGAGCTGGCTAAATTTAGCAAATTAACTGTAGAGAAGTGTATTGTGATAAATGCAGAACTCTCACCACAGCTAAAAAAACATAAGACTATGTGGGAATTCAATAAAGCTCTAATGACACTTTTCAGACAGTATGGCCCTTTCAAATGGCTACCCTTTTACAAAGTGGGACTATTGCTGCACCAAATTCAAAAATAATTACCTCCTCTTTCTGGAGAAAAAAAAAATTGAGGGAATTAAGATCAACTGTAAATTGGTGTACAGAGACAGAGTGCCCGTCTCTGTACACTGTGTAGCAGGTGGCATGTTTGCCACTGCTACCCTCTCCCCTCTCCACCTGTCACTAGCTATTAAGGACACTCCCAACAGCCTCCTATAAACCAGTGATGCTGACATTGGGCGGAGTCTGATGGGGAAGCTGAGACACAGGGGTTGATTTACTAAAGGCAAATATGCTGTGTACTGCACAAAGTGCAGTTGCACTCTGCAAGTGCAGTTGCTCCAGAGCATAGTAAATGAAGTAAACCTTTACTTTGCAAAGAATACCCAATCACCTGCAAAGAAAATGTAAAAGTCTGCATTTTTGCTTGCACATGATTGGATGATAGGAGTCAGCAGAGCTTCTGCTCATTTACTAAACTAGAGCAACTGCACTTGTAGAGTGCAATTGCACTTTGCAATGTGCACATCTATTTGACTTTGGTAAATTCACCAAAGTAGTTCCCAGTCAGGTCCGCTCTCTTCTTTTGATTGACAGCAGGCAGTGGGCAGATTTTATAGTCAATAGTGGGCTATGGATCCATCCACTGCCTGCTGTCAATCACAAGGGGAGTGGACTTGATGGGGAACTAGTGTCTCTGAATCCCCATCAGGCTCTGCTCATCCAGCTTCAAAAATCCTCCCCTGCTATACTGTCTGTGTGGGAGGGAGCACAGTTACCCTGGGGATGGAGTGTTGGTATGGACACTCCAGTCTCAGTGAGCCTGTGCATGTGATGCTTGCCCCAAATTCATGTACCTCTTCTAACAGGTACATGAATCTGTCTTTCACCCATCCTGACATTTGTAATGCAAAGGCTCATCAGAATTCGAAAGAAAATTGTAAGCACATTTTATGACTTCCCATGTGCTCCCCTTTTGCTTGTGTGCAGAAGTTACATTATCCAAGCATCCAACTAAATCCTCAGCATCTTAAAGTGGAACTGATCTTTCACTGTAAGGAACAGCGAACAGGCAGGCTTTTATTGCAGAAGAGACATGCACTGTGTCTTCTGCAGTAAGATTTCCCTACCTGCCTGCTCACTGTCTTTATCAAGGGGTCACGTGGTTAATGATGAAATGCATCAGGTGAAGCATGTGACATCAGAGTGCTTGTCCAGGAAGTATACGATCACCCATGTGGGAAGCAGGGCAGAGGACTTGCAGAAGATTTTTTGATCTCAGGGGACATATATGTACAGAGTCCATCACCAGTATGTACCAGGGCTAGTGCATCTGCAAATGTGAGTGGAAGAGTTGTGTTTTACAATAAAATTGTAGTTTTACAGAACTATACTATGTTAGTTCCTTTCTTACCCTTATGTTGCCACTGTGTATGAGGGACTTTGTTTGAAAGAGCAGGAGTCCATTGACGGGAGCCCACAGACTACTGGATGTTTACCCCTAAAGGGAAGGTGCAACTAGGCCTATTTTGGGCCATTTCGGGAGGTGAGCGCATAGTGTGACTGGTGGAGGGCACACTGGGTGTTTTCACAAGTTTACCTACATTGAATATTCACAACTGGATATACTGTGAATTGCACATTTATACAGAAGAATGCACATTGATTATGGACTGCTTTATGATTTATATATACCTTGTGGACAATCACATGAGAAGATTTTTTTGGTACTGGTTGTGTTATGTATTATAGACTCCACTAGTGGTCACTGTTATCACTGTTTATTATTTAAGTTTGCATGGGATTAATTTTGATGAGGTTGTGATTCATTTTGTTATTTTATTTTCTTAAGATCTGCATTCAGTTGGACTGGCTCAAACTAAAAATACCAGCCAGCTGGAGAAGAAGAACAGGATGCTGGGAGAGGTGATAAAAGGCCTGTGTGTGGGCGAGATCTCTCTCTTGGGACCCCAAACTGAAAGCTGCTAGCAAGTAACTGTGTTGGTGTGTGTTGTGGCTGAGTCACAGCCTGTGCTGTAGAGAGAGTCATAGCGTGTGGGTGCAGGAGCATCCATTGCCAGCTATCTCTGTCCGAAAAGTGGCGATCTGGGGTGTCACTCTTTGCACGTCCACGCCAGATCCAGCCGGACTGAAGCGCGGTATGTCACCTGACCACTGTATCTTTGAGCAGGGCTTCATGAAGGCCTATTGCTGAGACCCACGCCACTTCCATTACCAAGAGTCGTTGGGACTGGTGAGCGGTCACTTGCCCATTCTTCAATCACAGAGACACTGCACACTGCATGCAGACATCACTGTTTGTCCCTTTGCTAAGTCAGTAGGATCTGGTACTATACTGACATTCTGTAGAGTAACAGCAGTGCTTCTTTTCCACAGGACACCATAAGTACCCTTTTGCTGCACATTGTCAGTTAAGGCATCACCAGGCTACTTCACCTTCTCCTAATAACCAGGATTTCTCAAGTGCTTCATTAAAAAGAACTAGCTGAAGACCAAACATGTCTTTCTTCTCTGAGAGACTACAACATATCCTCCTCCCTACTAAGCAACTGTTCAGTTAGTAATATACAGTAAGTACAAGTGCCAACACCCAGGACTCTATTTGCTGTCAGAGCAGGTTTAAGTATTCAAAAGTTAAAGCGATACTAAAGGTTTGCTTTTTTCCCTTAAATTAACAAACATGCTATACTTACTTCCTCTGTGCAAGGGTTTTGCACAGAGTTGCCCCAATCCTCCTCTTCTGGGGTCTCTCCGTGGCGCTCCTGGCTCCTCCTCCGCATCGAGTGCTCTGTTGGAGAAGCGCTCTCCCTGGGGTCACCCGTGCGTCCATTGACACATACAACAGGACTCTGCCCCGCCTCCCGGCTCCCGCATCACTGGGCTTGATTGACAGCAGTGGGAGCCAATGGCTCCCCTGCTCTCAATCTATCCAATGAGGACCAGAAGTCAGGTAAGTAAACAGGGGCTCTGGGGGGCTGCTGCAACAGAAAAGGTTTTTCACCTTAATGCACAGAATGCACTAGGGTGAAAAACCGGGAGGGTTTACAACCCCTTTAATAATTCTATCAGTGTAAGGACATTGTTATATTTTTCTGCTCCATCTGGTCTGTGGTGTTGAGGCACAGGAGGGAGTAGTTTGACAACAGTGTGGGCACCCCTCTGCCAGACCTGCTTGTTCACATAGGTTCATCCGAATAGAATATTGTTTGAAAATCCTTGCCTTCTACAACTAAATATTTCTTTTGTGTTACTGTTTTATATCATTGTAACTATTGTGTTTTCTTGTTACTGTGGAACTTCCTCAGGGGTCAAGTTTAAACCACTGGGGATTTATGCTCATAGCTTTTCAGTAAATAATATTCAACTTTTGCACCTAAATTGTGTGTGTGTCTTTAACTCTTTGATTATCACTGAAAAATGTCTGAACCCAGGGTGTCAGAGTTGCATGGTCGGGGCAACCAGTGGGGTATAGGTTCAGCAAGCAGCCCTCACGGGGATAGTACCTACATCTGCATGATAGAAGGGTTGGAGCATGTACAAAGTAATGTTAATCAGATATACCTGGAACAACTTATTGTCTAAATACAGCCCTGGTAAGTTCCTGTGAATCTTTATGGCTCAATCATCCATGTTATCATCAGACTGTAAAATGTGCTTCAGTCTGTGGCTTTGATTTACTAAGAAGTAGAGAATGTTCATTTTACAAAGTAAATGTTCACTCGAGGCTCATTCACACCAGACTGGTTCGCTGCAGTGCGTTGCATTAAAGCAGCCTGTTTGTGTGAATGGATTGCCAATGTGTCCCTGTGGAATCAGAATTCAGAGCTGTAGCAAGTGTGATCAGGGCTGTATAGCAGACTGTGCATTACGTTTCAATTCAAGTAGGTCAGGAAGTTGAATTTCAGTGCCATTCACAATGAATAGCACCACAGTGCACCAATGCATGTTACCACAGTACACTGATTTGAGTGGATCCTTGATAAATAAGCAAATGCTATGTTCACTTAGGGACCACAATAAGGTT
This sequence comes from Glandirana rugosa, assembly GCA_018402905.1. Classification (NCBI taxonomy): domain Eukaryota; kingdom Metazoa; phylum Chordata; class Amphibia; order Anura; family Ranidae; genus Glandirana; species Glandirana rugosa. The sequence continues at coordinate 636,104 of BLSH010121859.1, read as the reverse complement.
GATTGCTGTAGCTATAGCCGTTTTATTGCTACAGGGCAGCACCTCTGCACCGGATCATGCAAGTATGTTTGATCTGACATTTCCGGGTATGGGGTGCGGATGTGCGTCAGTGGCGGCTCGCTCCCACTGTGATTATACACAGCGGGAGCCTATCAGCAGGTACTGCAGACTTGATGTCCGCCGGTACCCGCCAATCATACTGCAGAGAGACAGAATGGCGGTCTGCCTATGTAAACAAGGCAGATCGCCGTTCTGACAGGAGGGAAGGCATGGATCCTGTGTACAGCAAAGCATAGACTATACGCTATAACTTTTGCACGAGCCAATCAATATACGCTTATTTGGATTTATGTAGCAGAATACATATTGGCCTAAATTGATGAAGAAATTTGATTTTTAATTTTTTTTTTTATTGGATGTTATTGGATTATAGCAGAAAGTAAAAAATATATATATATATTTTTCAGAATTGGCGGGTTTTTTTGTTTATAGCGAAAAAAATAAAAACCACAGAGGTGATCAAATATCACCAAAAGAAAGCACTATATGTGGTAAAAAAAGACATAAATTTTATTTGGGCGCAGCATCGCACGACCGCGCATTTGTCAGTTAAAATAACACAGTGCCGTATCGCAAAAAGTGGCCTGTGGTCAAGTGGTTAATAGGCCCCAAATCACACTGCACCAAATCGCATGTGAATTTGATGTGGTTCCTGTGCATTTCATGTGCTCCATAGTGATAGGCTGGGTTCACACTATTGCGAATTGGATGCAAATTCACCACGTCCAATTTGCAATAGCAGGAGATTTTGACCGGCTCTCTATGGAGCCGGTTCACACATCTCCGCAGCAGGTCCGGTGCATTTTGCACAAAAACGCTGTGGAACTTTTGGTCTGTTTGAGGTCCGAATTCAGCCCAAAATGCGGGCTGAAATCGGACCTGAAATGGTGAACCAGGATGCCCTGCTGTGAGCCGCAGTGTGTTCTAGTGTGAACCCAGTCTGAACCAAGGCTTAGTATATTCAATTGTGCAGAAAAGAATACAGCATATTTGCTTGAACAGGATAAGTGATTTTAACCTGTTTCTGCCTTTAGAACACCATGAGGCTTTTTCAACAATACAAAGCAGAGTTCAGGGATGTGCAAAGTGCACTTACTAATCAGATTGTAGTTTTATTAAAATCAAATTAGATAAAATTACTTCTGATTGACTGCTTTAGGATGATTAAGACCCCATACACACTATTAGATTTTCTGAAAATTTTTGCCTCCAGATTTACCAAAACCATGTAGTGTAAGGGCCTGCCCGAATGCATACAAATTGAAACTCTTTGCCCGCGTTCACACGAGGGCGATCCGACTTCGGCGCGAGTTTGCTTATCGATTTTAAACACGACTTCAAGGCAACTTCAGCGTGACTTTGGGCAACTTATAGCGCGACTCCATGCCAGACGACTTTGCCTGTAGCCAGTCAGAGAAGGGAAGGAGGGCATTACCTGGGAATTCACTGTGTAAATTATTTTCTTTTTCCTGTAAAGTCGCTTCAATATAGATGGGGATACGACTTGGAGACGACTTGAAATAAATGGTCACGAGTTGGATAGAAGTCGCCTTGAAGTAGTACAGAAACCTTTTCTGAAGTCGGACCGACTTCAGTAGTGTACATTAACCACTTCAGCCCCGGAAGGATTTCACACTTTAGGTCCAGAGCATTTTTTGTGATTCGGCGCTGCATTGATTTAACTGACAATTGCGCGGTCGTGCAATATTGTACCCAAACAAAATTTGCATCCTTTTTTTTCCCACAAATAGAGCTTTCTTTTGGTGGTATTTGATCACCGATGCGTCATTTCTGATCGCCGCTATAAACAAAAGAAGAGCAACAATTTTGCAAAAAAAAAACAAATTTCTTACTGTTTGCTAAAACATAAATCCAAAAAAAAATATAAAAAACATTTTTTTCAACTGTTTTGGCTGATTTATATTCTTCCTCATATCTGTGATAAAAAAAATCGCAATCAGCGTTTATTGATTGGTTTGCGCAAAAGTTGCCGCCTTTACGGATGATGAGAATTAATTTCTGGGGTTTTTATTTTTTTTAAATTTTTACTAGTAATGGCGGCGATCTGCAATTTTTAGCGGTACTGCGATATTGCGGCGGACATGTCGGACCATTTTGACATTTTTTGGGACCATTGGCATTTATACAGCTATCAGTGCTATAAAAATGCACTGATTACTGTGTAAATGCCATTGGCAGTGAAGGGGTTAACCTGGGGGGGCGCTCTAAGGGTTAACTGTGTTCCCTGGGCATGTTCTAACTGTATTAGTGTTTGACTGGCAGGGGAAGGGGAGTGATCACAGCTTCCATATAGAGGAAGTCTGTGATCACAGCCCTTCCCCTCTCACAGAACGGAGATCCGTGTTTACATGCACGGATCTCCGTTCTTTCACTCCGGGGGGGGGGCATCGCGGGTAGCCAGCGGAGATCAAGTCCGCCCTACCCGCTCCTTGCCCCCCCCGGACACAGTGCTCACGCTCACAGTGCACGATCTGGCAGCCGCCGTCATATGCCGGCGATCTGCCTAGCAGAGCCATCTTGTCGCCGTCAACCTGCGGTTGGCGGTCGGCAAGTGGTTAAGACGTTCATTTATTTCAATGGGATTTCACATGTCTAGCGACTTGGGGCGACATAAGTCGGAGCGCAAGTTGCCCCTGTGTGAACCAGCCCTTAACCACTTGCCGACCGCCCGCCGTGGCTTGACAGTGGCAAAGTGGTTAGTTATCACGAAACACTGTCACCTGATGGCGGCTGCTATAACGGGTATTGTGAGCACGCGCCACCGGAGGCGCGCACGCGCGCTCACTGTGTTCATGGGGGGGGCCAGGGAGCGGGTAGGGCAGACTCGATCTCCCCCGGCTACCCACGATGGCTCCTCCACAGTGAGAGAACTGAGGTCCGTGTATGTAAACATGGATCTCCGTTCTGACAGAGGGGGAAGGGATGTGATCACAGGCTTCCTGTATATGGAAGCTGTGATCACTTCCCTCCCCCTGCCAGCCCAGCCCCCATACAGTTAGAACACGCCCAGGGAACACAGTTAACCCTTAGAGCGCCCCCTCCAGGTTAACCCCTTCACTGCCAATGGCATTTACACAGTAATCAATGCATTTTGATAGCACCGATCGCTGTATAATTGCCAATGGTCCCAAAAAAGTGTCAAAATGGTCCGACATGTCCGCCGCAATATTGCAGTACCGCTAAAAATTGCAGATCACCTCCATTACTAGTAAAATATTTAAAAAAAAATAAAAACCCCATAAATTAATTCTCATTCGTAAACGCGGCAACTTTTGCAAAAACCAATCAATAAACGCCGATTGTGATTTTTTTTTACCAAAAATATGAGGAAGAATATAAATTGGCCAAAACCGATGAAAAAAATGTCTTTTATATATTTTTTTTAATTTGTATTTTAGCAAAAAGTAAGAAATATTGGTTGTTTTTTGCAAAATTGTAGCTCTTTTTTTGTTTATAGCGGTGATCAGAAATGACACAGAGGTGATCAAATACCACCAAAAGAAAGCTCTATTTGTGGGGAAAAAAGGACGCACGTTTCTTTGGGTACAATGTTGCACTACCGCGCAATTGTTAGTTAAAGCGACGCAGTGCAGAATCGCAAAAAGTGCTCTGGTCCTAACATGGGAAATCCTTTTCGGGCTGAAGTGGTTAAGCAGTAGTAGAAGACACTTGGGGCCAATTTACTAAAGCTATCATGACTGCTCCAAAACTGCATCACGTCAATGCCTAATGCGCAAATCATCATAAAAAATATATATAAATATTTTTTATCTCTTTTGACAACAGAGATCAATAAGCACTCAATGTGTATTTGCCTTTAAGAACCATCTGTGCGTGCCACTGCAATCCACCAGGCCTCCAGCCAGCCAGATACTAAAGAGTTAATAGGCATATGTGATGCATTCATCCTCCAAAAGCAAACAAAGGAGCCAGCATAGTGTTACACTGCTACACAGGTTCTTTTATTTCACAAATACACAATATAGAGGTGCTTATACAATTAAGGAGACAGAGTATACAAGCTGAGAACACCACACCATCCAAACATGGCGGGCATAATGACGTCACCGGCTAGGTCCTACCCAACATGTTTCACTACCAATTTTATTTTGCATTCATTGATTTTACATTCATTGATTTATTTATTGATTGGCTGATTTATGGTCCATATATGGACTAGCACTTTCAAAATTTGCACAATTGAATTATTAGTATTTATTTTTTTATTTATATATTGAGCCGTTTGATATAGTTTTCACATATATTTGCACTTTATTTGCTAGTGTTAGATATTTGTGAAGTAGTAGGAAGCGCACCTTATATTTAAAATCACAAATCACTGCATAGTTAGTCAGGTTGAAAAAAGACACAAGTCCATCTAGTTCAACCAAAATAAATAAATAAATAAAACAGAAAAATGATACATAACCATACACTCCCTTATACAATCCTTCACCCACAGTTGATCCAGAGGAAGGCAAAAAAATCCCAGCAAAGCATGATCCAATTTGCTATAGCGGGGGAAAAAATTCCTTCCTGATCCCCCGAGAGGCAATCGGATTCACCCTGGATCAACTTTACCTAAAAATGTTAGTTTCCAGTTATATTATTTACTGCTTTCTGCCATTAATCAGAGTAATTCGGCACAGTAACACCTGATTTAAAATAGTGATCCTGAGTGTGCCTGAGGCATTTGAGGATCCACCAGCTATGTAGTGACAAAGCAGCTTTCAAATTAATTTAGGCATGCAGACCCATGAGTTTTTATGCATGTTTAATAGCTGTGTAAGGTTCAATTGACCAACTTGGAAAAGTATCAATTAAATTAGTGAAGTGAAGAAAACATGAAAACCTACCTGGATCTAAAGGTGTGTTTGCCGAATGGAATGAGGATGTCAGCTACATGCAGGTGCAGTAGCTGGCTAACAATATGACATCATATTTTGGCTTACCAGAGCAATGCAAGTAGGATTTCATGTTGAATCCCCATAATGGGTTGCAAGTTTATAACCATGTCATTGGTTAACCAATATTTGAACGTTGGGTAATACCCCTAAGTTGTACTTTAGGATGAACGTAACGAGACCATTCGGTTTT